>JAQFVV010013799.1:0-72854 GCA_028023455.1 Epiperipatus broadwayi
TCAATGAATAATAATAGAAAATAATCTATAGCAAGTTATTAATTTCAGGATTAAAATAATTACTTCATATAAGTTAATTTTAAATATTAGATTTCATTAGACTATTTGTTTTCCAGATTTATAAGACATAAATATATAAATAATATTGTCTTATGACATGTTGATTTAATAAATATTAACTTACATTACAATTTTCATTATTTATTAAAATTATATATATATATTATACTGACGAAATGAAGTGAAGATCGAATTCTAATTGGCAAAAATATCTACACTACAAGGGCGCCCGCATTTGAGCCTTTGTGAAAAATTTTATAAAGTAGAGATATGCGCTGTTAAGATTCCACTTTGTCTAAATATTCCGATCGTTAGCCCAAGTCACTAAGCCAGTGAGATGCGCAGAGATAAAATTCATAAATTTCATATCTTAAATATAAAAAGAATAAAGTTACTCGCCAGAATTAACACATAAAAAATATTTATTCACGCACGTGAGTAAATTGGCCATTTAAATTTTTGAGAAATGTTTCAATCTTTTAGATTTTTATATTAACTTGTAAATTTCATATTTAAAAAGACTTACTGTTTAATTTTATTAGATAGTCAAGTATGAATAGGACTACATAAATCTGCATTTGAAAAAAATTTTCCTGATTTGTCCTTGAAGAATCAACTGGTCGCCAATCCATTCGATATATTCATGTATTCGTAGCATGATTACGACAACACAAAAATACTATACGCTTTCAGGAAAGTATCCGAATAAAAAGTAGAATTAGAGAAGATAATTGACTAAATAGGAATGTGACACTGTTGGCAAGTAGAACAATTAACAAAAAATGGTCTCGCCGACTTACAAACCCATCTATAGGCAAATATGAGGGTGTGTGCATAATCCTGTCTATATGACTCATAATACATCTATTAATTACAATAAATATATCCACCCATTGAATCCAATTAACTACGAAAATGAATAACCTAAGACATTCCTCCCTTAATACAATCTTTACAAAACTATATAAGTTACTAAACATGACTTGTTTTAATATTTAAATATGTCACAGTACAGACGGTTTAAAATGTTGGGTATAGACGATTATACTATTCTACGGTCAAAATATTTCAAAATAAACATAAAATGATCAGTAAAATTAGGTTGATACGATATCGCAGAGGGAAATCTATAAGTAATCTAATAGTATTCACTATAAGATACTTGCGTTGTCACTAATAATTTGCATTGAATAAATACTGGGATAATACTATAAGTGTATTATTAATTATCGAATGTTCATATATTTTTGACAAATAGAAACTAAAATATAATTAAATTGCAAATGAATTAATGCAAAGCGTCTATAAAATAACTTAAATTTCATATATTTAAATAATTTACAATAAGAAAAAATGGAAATGATGTTTAATATTCGAAATATATAAAATTAAATATTATTAATTTGATTTAAAAACCCATAAAAGTCAGATATCCGTTTTAACATTTGTTGGCTAATTTTATCAATTTGTAAAACTTTGATTTGTTTAATTGATTTTCACAATTGTTCATTTTTATATAGCTTATGGTAGAAAGAGTTCAGGTTTGGCGCTTTAATTCCCTCGACAGCCTATTGAAAAGTAATGTTCTGGGAGATGGCAATAGCTGGTTCAAGGTATAGTCTTTCATTTTTTTATAGAGAGTGTGTATGCAAGTGCCATACCCCATCTCCAAAACATACAATGCTGGAATGTCCAAAAAAATTGCATTTCCTTTATATTATCTACAAGGATTCAATGAACAAACGCTTACCAATCTATCAATTTCGCTAGGTTCGTTAAGCTTAGTGTTTATTGGTCAAGCTAAATCTCTTCTTCTTATCTAATTTTTCATATGACTTTTTATTCAAATAGCTTTTAGATAGGCTAAAATAATCATTTCCATTTATAGATTACAGGAATTAATTAATAATTTCGTTTTTATTTTACTCATTTATTTTTTTATTAAAATATTTTTATTATTTCAATCTTGTATTTTTCATTAAAAATACGCTTCAAATACTTTCTTTTTTTGTTTATGAAAAAAATATTTTTAAAGTTTAGCATCTGCGCAAATGTATATATTTATAACAAATATTTCCATTTTACGCTTAGCTTTTTTACTTTTATTTGCAATCTTTTAAGTTTTTATTTTTAAAATTAATGTAACGACATATTTATATATCGCTATAATATATATATATATAATATTTATAAAACCAAATTACTAAGATCGTATAGGGTTTCCGCTAAAAATATTTATTTCTTAATTCATCTAAAATACAGATTTTTCATAATAAACCCACCTTTCTCCACCATGAGCTAAATAATTATGAATGGGTATTATATTCTACTATTATTTTAATGTATTTTGATTAAATTATACTTTTAATTTATTACCTATTATAAATTAAATATTTCATGTTTACTCCTTATCATTAAAGTACAGAATGGGAAGAACTAAACGTTATTATAATAATTATGACTTTTATATAACTTTCATTACAAAAGTCATATATTCGATACAAAGGTTCCTACAATTAAATTGTTAAATATATTACTTCGTAAATTCATGCTATAAGTCTATTTTAACAATAACCTGTTTAATCGGGGCTACATAACCTCCATCAAAACTAGAATCATTATATTCATGATTATTATCTATATAAATTTTATCAGCATAATTTTTATTACCCAAAATAAAGTCTATTTATTATGACTGTTTTCTCACTTAAAGAACTCCAAATTAATAAAAATATTCCGCCCGGGCTGTTGCTTAATTAAAATTAAAAATTAAAGAAATCCCTTTCACTCTAAATTAATACTAAATTTTAAAATTTTTTTACACTGAAAGCAACTTTCTTCACTATTCATTGAAGAATTATTGATTCCTAAATCATTATTATACTAATTGGTGGTTTTAAATAATGTATATATTACGCTCACCCAAAATATCATCAACCCGTGTATTAATTACCCAGAGTTACTTTATAACCCTAATTTTGTCTCCATCATCAATATTTTTACTTCGCATTTATGTTTGCCGCACAATATTTCTATCATTTCTCTGATTCCTTCGTTCATTTCATAAATTTATTATGAATCTCTAATTTTTTCTAGGAATATTATTCTGATTTTCATAATCATATAAATTGTATCTATACTACTGCTTCATTGTAACTAAGTTATTCAAATATTCTAATAAATAATTATTGTAATCTATCTATATATATTATAGTTAATTAGAATCCTGTTACAATTTTCATTGCTGTTTAAAAAAGCATCTTACTAAGTACAAAATCTACTTATCTTAAATAATTTCAAGAATGATTTTCTGCAAAGTAAAACTTCACAAATGTGATAATTTTTTTATATTGCTGATATAATTATTACATACAATAAAAGGCATTATTCAATACAAATTATTAATAGTTTAAGGCCGATATTGAATTACTTTATAATGTCATACGTACCATTAAAAAAATAAAGTAACTATATGAAATGTTCATTGAGACATTACATTCAGTTTCTACAAAAAATTGTAATCAGAAATAATGCTGAAATCTGTTTCTTCAAATGTTTCAGGCATTGCGTAGAAAAACGTATTGTAGCATGTAAAGAGCTAAATAGAAATGAGGCCAGATTTATTTATTTCAACACTGAATAAACCTTGAATCTATGTAAGTATAATAATAGATTTCAATAAATAATTAACTACATTTTCCGGTTAGATAAACGTGATAAAGAAACAGATATATTTATATCTAAGAATCATTTATTGTATATGCGCATATTTCAAGTAGCCATGTCAAAATAAATACCTTTATTGATTCGAAATATATTTAAAATAAGTAAACAAATAATTTTAAAAAGTTTCATTTAATGTAAATCTCACTCTTTCCTTTATATTACAATGTTATAATATTTTAATAGTAATTTAATATAGATTAGCCAAAGAAAATACATATATATATATATATATATATATATATATATATATATATATATATATATATATATATATATATATATATGTGTGTGTGTGTGTGTGTGTGCGTACTATCGGGTATCAAATGCCATAGTGAATAAATGCGTAATGATCAATGATAAGTTTAACTCATAAAAAAATACGGAAATTAAGTGAATTCATATTATCATTAATAATAACATATTTTATGAAGTTATTACAGCAGTGGTTTTCTATAAGTTGAAAATTTATAATTCAGCATTATATTAAAAGGTATATATTTATTAATAAATAAAATAATAAATTTGAATACAGTTCATACATACTAGGTAATAGTTTCTATTTTTAATAACATAATAAACTTATATTTCCATTCTAAATAATATATGAAGCTGAGCAAGCTAATTTATGATCACAATAATGGTGTATTTCTATAATGATAAAAACAAAATAAATATAGCCGCATGGTGCTCACGACATTCTTATTTAACATAGAATAATAAGAATTTTATCATCTTTTACATAAGGAATGAAATATTCGTACAATGAAACAATTTTCATCCTGTGAAAAAATTGCGATAAAGAAATTAATTACGCTTGCGCAAATAAAAAAGTACATACCACACCTAAAGATAATGTCAAGACATGATGCATTACTATTTAAATTATTCATGTAATAAATTCAAATTAATTAATGTCTTACTTTAATTTCATATATCCCTAACAACTACCAAATATTAACATACCCCTTTCTTTTAATTTAAAAGATGCATTTAAACATTTCAAAATGTAATATGATAATAAATTTTAATAATCCATTATATAACTCTCATTATGGTATAACTATTTACACTAAAGTTATTGTACGGGATTTGCAACATGTACTATATATAAAAACTACATATTATATCTGTTCTTTTTAAAGAATGATTTTGGAGTTGAGAAAAAATGCATATACCAATTTGAGGTTAATTCATTATTAATGAAAAATAATGTCTCTATTTTCCACCTAAAGTCCGTTCTTAAAGTTTATTACTTCAATTTCACCCAATTTTTCAGAAGTTTTCCTGAGTTGTTTTCGACAAAATAATATGCGAAGATGACCAAAGAAAATCCATTATTATATTAAATTTTTAAAAAAGCTCTAGACAAAATTTACTCCTGAAACTTGTTTAATTTATTACAGGTGTTTAAGAATTCTTTGAAATGTTGATAAACTTACTAATTGCCTATATAGTAAAATTTTCTGAATATCTTCAAATATGCTTATCAATGCTTGGCCGAAAATATAATTTTTGTTAAATAGGGTTTTATTTTATTCTGATATTATGTTTCAGAGCCTATGTAGGCATCAAGATTATTTTTATATAAGTTTCTGAACTATTTTTATGTATTTGACTAATATTTTTTATTACTATTGCCATTTTTAAAAATTCAAATCAAAAAAGAAAAAGATCTATTTGGATTGAAAAGTTTCTTATAAAATATATTTCTTTAAGGTTAAATATTCTCCTCACGGTACGATGATATCCAGGTTGTCTCCTTACAACACATTTCGGTTTACTTTTGCATGCATGCACAACACTCCTGAATATTTGTTCAAATGCTTTTGCATTCGATTATTTATAAAATTAACTTTTAATATTAAAGCAAATAAATAATAAAGTATAATTCAATGATTACAACTTTATAATTTTATTAAAGTTAAATCTATATCTTCTTTGTTTTTACATATTTATTTAACACATTATATATAATTTTAAGCATGATATTTATATTATTTTAATCTTTTTTATTTATTTAAAATAACTTTTCACTTAAAATGTAAATTAAAAGATTTCAATATTAAATAAACTTTCTAAAAAAGTTTAAAATAAAATACAACTTTGCATTACGAAATAAATAGATGAAATAGGATCTTTATTTTTAGTCAGATTGTTGACTGCACTATATGCTATTAAAATAAAATAGTCTTTATGATCATATATATCTTTTTTTAATTTACATAAATGAGTAATTATTAGAACATAATAGAAAAATATTAATTTACTACAGATAAACTTAGATTTCATACTATTGTTTTCTAGAAGATTTTGTAGTTAATAAAATAGTTACATAAAGTTGACATTTCAATAGCAATAATAGCACATCCACGTATTTCTTTTTTCAAATTATAAAAAAGTATGTGAGAGTAATTTTTTTCTTATTATTTTTTCAAAGACAATTCTATGGGTTTACAAACTTCAAAAAATATTTTATCTAAATAGCTTTTCCAAACATTGTTATGCTATTGAATTTTCAAAATCTTTGTACTTTTCTTAATAGTCATTTATCATAATGTTCACCTTTCCAGAATATGTATTTTATTGTACTGACCATTGTTAAGTTTAATTTTACATAAATGAGTAACTATTAGACATAATAGAAAAATATTAATTCTAATGCTATCACAGATAAATCTCTAGATTCTCACTATTGTTTTCAGAAGATTTTGTGTAGTTAATAAAATAGATATATAGCTGCATTTCAACACAATAATAAGTACATTCATCAGAGCTTTCTCAAATCATAAAAAAGTATGTGAGTAATTTTCTCTATTATTTCTTCCTCTTTCAAAGACATGCTCAGGGCCTATAAACTTAAAAAATATTTTATTATCCCAATAGGTTTTCCAAACATTGTTATGTTATTGAATTTTATGAATCTTTATAGTTTCTCTTAATAGTTGGCGTATCATATTGTTCATTCCTTTCCAGAATATGTATTTTATTTAAATTGACTCATTGTTAGTTAATTTTATGTGCGAATAAATGGCTGA
Organism: Epiperipatus broadwayi; assembly: GCA_028023455.1. NCBI lineage: Eukaryota > Metazoa > Onychophora > Udeonychophora > Euonychophora > Peripatidae > Epiperipatus > Epiperipatus broadwayi. The sequence continues at coordinate 6,822 of JAQFVV010013799.1, forward strand.
TGAATTGAATTTTTTCAAACTACCAAAATAAGTTTTTCCTGTCTTATATTTATTATACAATTAATCTGTCCAATGTATGAATGTGAATCAACTCTGCATAGAATTTCATATACACCATGGCACTCCAAAAAGATTTTATGTATTGTGCATGGATATTCAAGCATTAGATTAAAATTACCAGGACTAGCCCAGCACTTTATCTAATGTACAACTATTAACTAGAAAATCTGAAATTTTCAGACATCCATATGTCTTCCAATCCAGTTATTTAACTTAAATAGTCATATAGGATTGAACTAAGTTCAGATATACCTTATATTAATAGCTTTAGCAATACAAAAACGCCAAAGATTTAATATCAAAAAAGTAAAATTACAAAAAATCAAGTCAGATACTCACATGACTTAATTTAATAAACCTGTATTTACGAAATGTTATATAGTAAAGCTCACAAAATAAGCTCTTAACAGAGCTTTGTTCGAATATCCTACCCTGCAGACCAGTTTTCGCTACTGGCAATAGTCTAAGATGCCAGGACAGAAATGAAATGAATATTGCCATTACATTTCTAAATTTCCAAAGAGCCTATTGATAGCTTATATGCATCATTCTGCTATAACCACAATCAAGTAATTTAGCATATAGGTATAAAATACTTTTCAAGGGAAGTTATGAAGATGTTTATAGTTACACATAAACTGATATTTAAAAAATGAACATTTATAGCATTAAATATTTTACTAGTAAGATATTCATTTTACAATATAAAAAGGCTTTAGACTTATAAAATATAAAAGGCTATCAATTATTGTGGTATGTTATATTTTACATCTGTATTTGGAATTCCAATTATAGATTTAAAAACTGAAAATATATTAATTGTCTTGATATGTATCTGCATTTAGAAATCACTGGTATTTAGAGATATCACCAACTTACTTATGTTTTTGTTTTATTAATAAATCATTAATTTTATTGTTTTATCAATCAAATTGTTTATTTATAATGAAATTAAAGATTTAAAATTCAACAGATATATACTACTTTATAAATCATTCACAATTCTAAGATTATGCATGAACTACTTGGAATATGTTGAAGTGTCATATTAATAATTGGTAGAGATGATGATTATGAGTATTCTTGGCATCTGGAGTTTATTTTTATTTTCATTGAAACTTTAAAATAAACAAAATATGTTTTAGTGGATAGGTGTGATTATAAATCACAATCATTACCACATTATTGCTTAATATAATTGTATTTGTTTAAACCAGGATTTATGTACAGATTCATGGAAACATGTAGTAGGATATCTCGCATTCATCATTATATAAGTGAAAATCTATTATTGGAGAACTTATATATTATATATTGTAACTAAAATAAAATATCTGTTAGCAAAATGGAACCCGAAGCCATTCTGACTCCTCCTAATCTCAGGTATATGGCATGTTTCAAGCCCTAGTTGTGCAGCCAATTTGTAACTAAATACAAATAAAACATAGATGATAGTAATGCCATTTTATAACTATAAGAAATATACTGACAGCCCGTTTGCAACTATCATGAATATTAATTTAGTCATTACAATCATGAGATAAATAAATTATATCATTTTTCAACAAGCAAAATAAAATGAATATAACCACTGGCATAATTTTAGATTTAAAATATTTGCGATATTGAGAAGTCATTAGAACTAGTAAATAAATATTAGCTATAGCAACTGAATAAAATTACAGTGAAATCCATGGAGTGCATTACACTCTCTCCAATAATATATTCATTCAATAAAGAAGACCATTCATGGTCACATACCCTGGCGCTATTTATAATTACTTAAAAATATCAGAAAAAATAACATCAAATATCAAGTTGAAAAAAAGAAATTAATCACTTTTATTCAGTTTAGCTAAGTACATGTAATAAATATGGTTTAATTTCTCCTTATATGTAAAAACAAAAAAATACTTAATTGTAATTATTAATTAGAGAAAATATAACTTACTATTAAAAATTTATCGGCTGAACGTTTTCGAGGAACCATGCCTCATACTCATAGCCTTCATGAAAAGTGTAATAAATATATGCAAATGTAAATATTCAAATAAGTACATGTGTTTTCCCTGTGTTCCACTAGGTTGTTTTAAACCTAGATAAATATCATCTGTCCATAGTGTGCCGGGTCAAAACCCATGTGGTACATTCTTAACAACACATGCACTTGGATTAATGAAAAATTACATTCTTATATTTTATCTGTGATAATAAAACACAAGATCCCTACATCATAAATTCTTAATAATTAATACTTTTACAGGTGTTACCAGCCTATATATATATATATATATATATATATTATATATATATATATATATATATATATATATATATATATATATATATATATATATACCTGATGTATAGATGCTCTTATTAATGGCTCAAGAGCAAACATAGTGAAGACCATTCTTTATATAGGGTTACTAAACCTATTTATTTAATTTTATTTATACATTGTAATATAATGGTGATGATGATGATGATTCCATCCAAGTTTTAGCAATTAACTCACAACAACTAATTTAGTTTTTGTAAAATCTGTAATTACTTACTTTAAATATTATATTTGAACTGTGATTTAATTATTAATATTCACCAGTGATGATGACTGATCATAATGAATCTCATAGCCTAAAATCTAGTCTTTTATAAGTTTATAGTTATTTACTTAAGACACTATTATATTTTAAATGATAACGTAATCATCAATATTTATCAGTGATGGTGAATGATCATAATGAATCTCATAGCATGAAGTTTAGATTCTATAAATTTATAATTATTTATCTGAAACATTATTTGCTTAAACGGTGAGTTACCCAGTAAGATCCATCATTGCGATGATGATAGATCAAAACCCATTGGTATAATATAAATTTTATTTTTTGCTATCAACCTATAATTATTAAAACTTAATTATATGTAAAGTGTGATCCAAAACATCATTTAACCAATCGTTTAACTCTTATTAGTGATGATGATTGATTATAATTAAAATAATAAAATTAGAAAAAAATTAACAATACTAAGAATAATAAGAATTTGAAACCAAATATCGTATAATTATGTTTATTAATATTCTTCCTTTTAATGAATCAAATTGCTAATTATATAATTGACTGCAATTATTATGACAATTAAATACACAATTAAAAACAAAATATTTAACACTGTATACATAATGAAATAAATCTCAATATATGCATATAGTCCTAGCTATTTATACATAAGCTGGTTTAAATGAAATAAAAAACTATTTTATTGAATGCTTCATTCAATATTTTTCCAGCTTTATTATATATGGCATAAAGCTAAAATTCATTCATGCAATATGTGTGTGTGTTTACTTTCATGAACGTGTGAATCTTCTATTAATTTGCTCCCTTAAACTAAAATTATTAATCACTAAGATTTTAGTCTAACCTATTTTTGACTTGTTTGTATAAGTAGTTACTTATGCACACACACTGTGATATGTCAACATATATTATGTTAAAATGTTTCTGTTGTGTTTGGTTCTAGATTACAGACCCAACCAACAGTAAATAATGTAAAATAATACTGAAACAGTATTACAATTAATATATTTTATTATGTACAAATATATACAATACAATATATACAACTGAATATTTACAAGTTGAATATTGGAGTTTAACGTAAACTCCTGGGTTATGCGCCTCTTCCAGCCACACCTGATGGCTTGCCTCCACACGGGGGTCTATGACTTTCCAGCTGCATGCACAGCATGCTCTCTGAGCTGAGAGTGATCTTAGGCAGCGTCCAGTCTCTGTGGGACTTGCCTAGCTGCGTGAGATCTAAATAGCTATAGTGCCGTCAATGAGAATATTTGCTGCTGGTAGGTTAGAACAGTTTCCTCTGGGAGAATGCAAAGAGTCTGTTTAGGCTTAGACATGTTCTTCCTGATTCTCACAAAAGGCTGACTATTTATACCCAGATCCCTGACCTTATTGAAAACCTTGATTCGAGCAAGCATCATTGCTCATTGGCCTGTAATAATCATTGGCTATGCTTTTATCTATACATCAGCCTATTGGCCTGTGGCAAACAATGCCTAATCTGTCAGATAAGGTAGCATCTGGAATAGTCCACTCTGAGAGAAGGAGGACTATAATATCCCTTCCCTGGCTAAAATCTTAGCCTAGAGAACAGTCATGCAGGTGATGATGAGGGTGACTCACTGCACTCAGTGTTGGCTCCTGGTTTGCTGCCATCTTTGGTTTGTTGGTCCTCTCTTGCTGTACTGCATGTCTCTGTAGCTTCATCTCCTTGTGGTTGCATCAGCATAATATAGTCTAGCTACTTTCTGATGGCGATGATGTTGACATCCATCTGCTGTTTTGACTATAAGGGTGGGAGTCCTTCTGTTGGATCACTTACTGCTGAATCCATTTAGGTGTCTCCTCTATACATTCTGTATAACACTAGTCTGCAAAGCTAGTGGTGTTCTGGCAACCTGGTTTTCCAATTTCTCATATTTATTTTTGTTCTCAGCTTTTTGTTGACTTCTGGTTTTATCTCTTTATTCAGGATAACCGAATTGGTGGTCCTAGATACTGACCCAGATTCTTTTGACCACTTCAGAGTAATTTACCTTTAATTTAGCTAATGTTGTGATCTGTTCACCTTTTGCATCTGCAAAGCCTAAGTGACAGAACCAGTCATGGCTAACAAGTTGCTGTGATCACCTGAGTTGCCACTAACAGCAGTAGCATAGTTTTGTTAGGCATAGTTATTTTAACCTTGTCTGATCTGGGTAATTTATTTTTTTACTCCTGATAATCTGTTATAGTCCTGTTAGGATGCAGATTATATTTATTATTTTTATTAATGATAGCACAAGTCTTTTGAAACTAATAGATACTGCTGACCCTATGCATTTCATTCTCAGTGGTGTATCATTAATCATAATAATCTGTATAAATCCAGACTGATTGTCCTTAATGTGATTTATACTGGCAACTTGTTTATTTTTCGTATAGTTGCTTGTTGTTTTTTGGAATGTTTTTTTCCATTCTCATATTAGCTGTTTGTCTTTTAAGTTTAGACATGCCGCTTATAGGACTGACACGCTTGCATAAAATGAGCACACTGTATTGGAGATGTGACATTCTGTTTGGCACATGGATCGGTTCATCACATCTACAACAATGCTTTACTACTCATTATGCTGTTGTTGAGCTGAGTTCTGTCAGATCCAGCGTTATGTTCTCACTTTTTGAACAGTATAATCCATTTTTGTGAGATTTGTCACTCGACACCTATAGATTCTGCCAGCGTGGCTTGAGTTACAGCTTTTTCAAAATCTATATCTTGTGTCATTAATAGTTTTAGTCTTAAATGATGATCACTATCGTGACAAATGAAATGATTGCATAGTGCTTCATTTAAGACCCCTTGAACTCACACATGAGTGCTAATGTTCGATTCTCGCCTGGCAAATTCTCCAGCTTTTTCTTCCTCTCTGCCAGGTGCACAGAGATTGAAATAATATCTCTGCATTATTGTTATGCTTGGAGAAAAATATTCTGTGAGAATTGCTAATGCTTTCTCAAAATTCAAGTCAGCCAGTGTTTCTGACCCATCTGCATTTATTTTAAATATTATACGCTCACAACTCGATTAACGTTATCAGTGTCACTCAACTTTATTTCAGACTTTTTGATCTGATTGGCCTACATATAAAAATTAGGTGCTTCTTTGTAGCTTGACCAGTCTTCAGGGAACCCTGATCAAAGCTTCCATTGAGCCAATTATATTAGCCATTTTCTCTGTGTTATTATGTGAGAAAATATTTTTTCAGATATATTTAGGTGCAACCACTCGATATGTGTTTTATATTCAAAAATTTTTTTACTTCCACTTAGGGTGAGCTCTGTCTTTTTGTAGAAGGCTAACCTTGATTGGTCTGTTTAATAAATACTATGTTCACTTGGACACTATTTAAGTGTGATTTAGTAATCACTAGCTTCATAACTTATGAGTGTTCTAAATAATTGCACACTCATGCGATTTACATTTTCCAAGTTTTTTCTTTTTCCAGCTTTTTGGGGTGATCTTGTCAAATCCCACAATCCGTTGTGTTTTAGTCTGATTACAGAACTCCAACTAACAGTAACAATGTAAAATAATACTGAAACAGTGTTACAATTAATATATTTTATTATGCAAATATATACAATACATAATATATACAAATGAATATTTACAAGTTGAATATTGAGTTTAATAAACTCTGCAGTTCTGCCTGCCGCCTTCACCCACACCTGATGGCTTGCCTCATGGGTAGGGTCCATGACTCCTTCCAGCTGTATAAGCACAGCTCTCGAGCCGAGAGGGTCTTAGCAGCATCCGGCCTCTGTGGGACTTGCCTAGCTGCATAGACTATAAATAGCGTGAGTGCTACTCAAAGAGAATACTTGTTGCTGTTTAGGGTTAGCAGAGTTTCCCTGGAGAGAACAAAGAGTCTCTTTCAGGTTGTGACATGCTTCTCCCCTGACCTCACAAAGGCTGACTATTTATATCCAGATCCCTGACCTTATTGGAAATCTTTGGATTCAGCAAGCACGTTAAGCTCAATGGCCTGTAATAATCATTGGCTATCATCCTATTGGCCTGTGGTAAACAATGCCTAATCCGATCAGATAAGGCAGCATCTGGAATAGTCTATTTCTGAGAGAAGGGAGACTATAACAGCTTCTTTTATATTATTCATTGATAAATAAAACATACACACATAAAAAATATTATTAAAATATTGAGTAAAACAAATTACATCAAATGTAAATAAGTAAATAGATAAATAAAATAACATTATAAAGGATATATTGATAGATTTCTCAAGCTACCTATTTAGCCTCATAATATATCAATAAAAATATTACATTACAATAATAAAAATATTCAAAGATAATGAAACATTGTCTTTACTAATTTCCAAATGTATGTGTGTTAATATGTAGTAATGACTATTAATAATACAATCAATGAACACACTTTTAACGTTTATGTATCAATTAAAAGAAAAAGAAAAATGTTTGACCATATAAAAGAGCTTCAAAGATTCCTTTTAATAAGTAAAGAAAGAAAGTGTTAATAAAATTGCAAGTTACCCCATTCATTTGCAGTTCTTATCAATGTCCTAATTAAAACAACACATGCTCTCTTGCTTATGGCTTCAGACCGCATTGGCTAGCTTGTTTTTACGATTAAAAGCTATTGCTGGCACTTTTGATGAATATAAAGAAACTTTTAAAAATTGATAAATGGATTAGTTGAGACTTGATGTGTGACTTTAATGAAATATTCTTCTTCTCCTTCTCTCATCTACTCCTCTATAGGTGATGATTTTATTAGGTTGTGGTGGTGAAAGAGAAGTCACTGAGACACCATGTGGGGTTGACTTTAAACATGTCCATTCTTTGGGTATCAAAGACTATATATAAGTTTACAGACATACCAGTGAATTGGAATCCATGATGGCAGAGATCTCAGGAACAAATGCTAGCAGGTCAGCAAATGCATTATCTTTTCTTATAGCTGATCAAATATAGAAACACTGTGTTCATTTTTAAAAGAATATTGGTGAACTCTGCTTATAACACTATTTTTACTATTCATCTTCTTTTAGAGACTCAACCTCTATCAATCCTCCACATTAGTTTAATTGTTATAGTGTCTATATATGTCGCACATCTTTTATGGCACTTAAAGCAAGATTTTGGAATTTTGCTTTCACTTTTTCTAAGAGAAAAGCCGGAGAGAAAAATCAACCTGTTTCTGAGAGCTTGAAAGATACTCCCTGAATAACATAATACATTGACCATCATCCCCATCCCTTCTTCAGTAGCTTTTTATTACGTCAAGTTTCTGTCACCTCTTCTCAGCTTGTCCAAGCTAAAAGTAAAAGTCGCTCTAAACTGTCATTTCAGAAACAAAACAGAAATCTGCACCTGGTTAATGATAAAGCAATTAAAAAGAAAGTTAATATCACTTTCCATTGTTTCAAAACTACTTTTTCTTTTGGACAATTAAAAATTCAGAAAATATAAAAATAAAAATTAAAATTTATGATAATTATTAATGTTCGTGGTTGTCTGATTTATGCATTCATACTGTCAGTTCAGATACTGTAAATTTGCTGACCTTAGCTGCGACCTTTAAGCCTCGGTATTTTTAAGAAAACCAAGCTATATAATTAACTGCTTTATTTAATATAAGGCTATTGTAAATAATATTATTTCTTGTAATATTCACTTTCTCAGCACTGCTACTAATAAGGTATGGCTTGTTATCATATATAATAAGCGCACACACTCAAAGATATATAATTTTTTTTGAAAATTATAGTATATATAGTTCAGAATGAGATTCTATATGAAGTAATATATATATAGTGTATCATTAGTTATGTGATAAAACTTGTACTGTAGTATTCATAGTCCCATTACATAATCGACTGTTGTATGTTAATAGATATTCAAATTATTGTTCACTATCCACTGGTTCACCCACCCATTTCAAACCCGAAATGATGATTATTTATCGTTAGAATATATATATAAGTTAAAACAAAAATGTATATATTTTGTATATATAGTATATAATTAATAATACAGCATATAATTATGTAGTTTAAAGATTTATATCTTGATAACTGATTAAAAAATAAAAAAATTGTTAAGGAATGAAATTGAAACTCTACTTCAAAATATTTTTAAGCAAAACCTTTTTAGGTATTAATAATAAAGGTAATTTTACTTTATTTTCAATGACAATGTAGATACATTTATATTTATATAAAGGTTACAAACATTTTAGAAAATAGTATTTGTTTGTTTTTTAAATCGGTTGCTTCCAGAAACGGCCACATTTTGATATTCTCTCATAAATCCAATAATTGTCATTTTTTTAATGTTTTCTGTAATTTTATGTTTGTTTGTTTTGCATTCATAATATGCTAATATAATGCAAATACAATTAAAGTTTACTTTCTGCATCTACCTTTATCTAGAAAAGTATATATATTAGAAAGATAAAAAAAGCAGTAAGAAATGATGAAATGAGTTTGTAAGAGGATAATGTAATGGTGATGAAAGATTGTATGTTTTTGTTTAAACAAAAAAAGACAGATAAATTGAATTTTTAAATAAAATTTATATTTGATTGAATCAAAATAAACTGTTTTAAAATGGGTAAAATATATTGATTAAAATATTTGCATCTAAAAAAATAAGACATATTGATTTAAATACTCTCTATGAATTTTACTCAGATTAAAACTCTCCTAAAATCATTAGAAAACAAAGATATTATTTTAAGTTCTTTCAATAGATATACAATATTGAAATCGTTCACATTCATTTTAGAAATGATTTTTATTATACATATATGCTCTCTGTATTTAGTAGTGATGACATTTTACCTAACATTATATATGTTGGTGACTTATTATCTTGTGTTAATTGTTAAATAGTGTTAAAAAAATTTTTATTTTATTTTTAGCTTTCCAAATACTATCTCACCTAGTATAATAATAAATTAAGGTTAGTACAGAGCGGATATTTTAAGTGATATTATTAATCTCTTTAGGTATTACTAACTTGTCTCAGTAATTGTTTTTAGCTTGAACATACATGGTGATTTATGACTTACTGAATTTAAGGTGATGCTATAACCAATTTGGCACCTTTCAAAAAGTTATAAAAAATCCTCCTGATGTAACCTCTTTTAATGAATGGTTTCACTGTAAATTTTACACTAGAAAGTTGTCTTAAGGATTATTTATCATTACTATGTGAGGATCTTTGTCATGCTATCGCCTATTATTTGGTGTAGTCCTAAGTAATTTTAAAACAATGTTTATTGCACATGCTTAGATCTCATATATGTTTGTTTTTTTCTATCTTTTAGCAACTTATTATGTTGTGTTATTTTGATCATATTTTTGTTGGGGTGTTTGGTTTCACTGATATATGTCTTTCTATATTCATAATATTTAAAGATTTTCTTTTCTTATTTGAAATTCTAAATTGCAGACACATTGTAAGTTAGGATTTTTTTTTATAATGTTTTATATCTTGGAAAGGACTATTCTTGATATTATATTGATTACAAGCTTTCTTAATTTGGTCTAACGTTATTTTTGTAGCATTTGTGGAGTATACATCAATGCAGTATCTATCACTATTTCGCTTGATATTTCTTTTGTGCTATTCATTTAAGATTTTTTTAAATAATAATGGATGAGTAATCACTTTCATGAAAGTTTATATGTTAGGTTTTTGTTCTTCATATTATAGGTTTTTAAATGTAAGTCCATTTATTCTGTCCCGCACAGCGGTAGTAAAATCCCAATTTGTTACTTGCCATAATCGAATGCATATAGTAAGTATTTTACAGTGTGTGTGGGAGTCATATAGATCACCATAGTTTTGATTTTTCACTTGGGTAAATCAAGCAATTACCTTTAGAAATGTTATATTTTTTTGTTCATTTCCAATTCTATTTCACAACATTTAGTTGGAGAAAATATGTTATTGATGATTGTTTAGAATGTTTGCAGTAGTATTCTAACCATCTGTATGGTAACAAATGTATCATTGACAGCATTTTATATTATGGCTTTTTCACATTTCCGCAAGAATGTTAATTAGAGATGTCAATGGTAATCGACAGTCATATCTATGGATTTTGCTTTCAGTTAAGTGCAGAAAATTATGTTGTTTTTCAGTGGCATTAAAAAGCCACTATATACCAATAGGATGAACATCATAGTTTATATGCCATTATCATATCTTTTTTTCATACGAACAATCTTATATCATTGAATTTAGATTTGTGAATAAGTCTCCACATTAAAGCTTATAAATATTCCATTGTCTATATTCATGCATTAATTTACCCCACAATGCTTAGTCCTAATAAAATCTTTATGCCACATGCTGTGATAAATAAGAACTATTGCTAAATATTGATACTTATGACATTGTTAAATTTTTACAAATAGTCAAGTGAGTAGACATGTAAATATTTTAGGTAAGTTTTATAAAAGATGTATTTTGCGTGAAGCACTCAGTTGATACATGTGATGCTTGAGTCGCTTTTGAGCAAATATTATATCATGTTTTGGATTATCTGTTTCTTTGTATGTTCGCTGTGAAGAATTATTTTATTATTTACATTCATGGTAATTATGAATTAGGCATTGTTGTTTTCAGCAGAATAATAGTAGATTTGTCTAGTAAATTAAAGGTTTAATATCTTCCTTTAATATAGATGATATTTTGATTCAGGTTGCTTTCAAATGCAAGTTTAATTTAATTATAGATTTTCATTGCATCTTGAGATACTTTTTTATTAAGTTTTCATTTGATGTCATTATATTTCCACAAGGATTTACTATCAATAAGACAAATAAAGGGATATTAGATAATATGATGGTATCTTTTCCATACTCAAGATTACTTATGCCTAGAATTAAGATTTTTACAAATATTTACTATTTTATTTGACATAATATATTTGATATATCTAATAAAGTTAAAATCTCTCGTTTATTTTTTTAATATAATTTGTATTTTCTCATATGGTTTTTCTTATTGATTAAAATTATCATAGAATAAAATAAATTAATATATATACAAATTCGGATTTAAAATTGAAATAAAAAAATTATATAATGGTATTTCATTTATATGTTTTATTTTAAAAATAATTAGCTTTTAATTAGCTTATAATAAAATATGCCCAGAAATAACTGTAATTAAGAGATTCTTTTTTTTAAAAAAATTATTAAATTTTGGGCAGATGACATAAAAATGCATGCAGTGAAAAATTTGCTAAATAGTTTGATCAGAACTTCGAAATAAAAAAAAACGTTTTTATTAAGATTTGAATGGCTCATTCATTTGTTAAAAATGACAACGCCATTCAATACAGTTTTGTGCTTGCATTTTGTGACCTGAGATTTGTAAGATTTCTTTTTCATTATAGTGAATTGTTTTAGACTGTATATGAACATTTCAATTTCAAGTGTTGGGCTCCAACTCATATTCTATATTGAATATTTTTTCGAGTCTAGAATGTTGAATTGCATAAATGATAATTTTAGCATTTGACTATATGATTAAGTTTCGGTTTTCATAGTTATCAGAAGGAGAGCATGATGATACTATTTTCCAATATGTGATTTTGATTACTTCCATGTACATCTTTGATTGTTTCATAGATCAAGAATTTATATTGTGATATAACATATACGCAAGCATCTGGTTACGTATATATATTGAAGTTCTTGATTTTGGAGTAATGATGATTTTTTATGCAGCGCATTGAAATTTGAAAGTAATTATGATTTTACATTTTAGCATTATTATGACATTGGATTGTTGCAATAGTCGTACCATCATGTGGATTTGATTTTACTAATAGTTATGACTATGGATTAGTGATTTAGCTTTATACGTCTGGAAGTTCTACGATGGACAAAACTCGCTCCCAAAGAGTTCAATTGCGATTTGAAATATTGATTGGGGCTACTAAAAGTCACTTATCTTGCATTCTGAGGACTGAATCTGTTGTTTGAAAAGCTTCAGGCTTGTTCTGTCTTGAGGGGGCTGGGATGGGTGGCTGGGTTCTAGTATCGGGCTTCAGATGAGAAAGTTCTCGGGGGCCTGAACCTGATTTTATGGCTGGGTTGGGTGAGTGCTATGGGGATTAATTACATGCCTATCTCTCAATTTCAAAGGTGGAGATGACATGATACAATGTGGTTTTAATCTCTTTGTTTCTTATGCGACCCATAGATTGATTATTAGGACTATGAGTTAATCTGTAGATGGCATATGAGTAGCATGAGATTTCCATTTTGATTAGTGCTGCAGCATTGCTCTGGCTGCGAAGATTTAAGGTTCATGCTTGATGTTCAGACCAGAGAGTTTACTATTGTTTAAATTCACAATCAGGGTTGTTGCATTACGCATTCCTGCTGTCTGGATAGCAGGCTGGTGCCGGGGTGGTCTTGCAAGCCTAGGCCTGGAGGGACTTGCCCTATGGGATTAGGTAGTGGCATTGCATGGAGAGTCTGAGCTTGAGGGCCAGCTCCCAGTCCTGTTCCCTAGCAGGGGTTCGGGGGACATGGGCTCTGTGTGAGGCATGGGCTCTCTACCATCTTCTGATGGGTGGGATGCTCTCTGGTAGCTGCGGATTCAGTCTAGTTAAGCTATTGTGTCAGGGTTTTATTTAGTAAACTATGAGAGTAGTTATGATGATAAAGATATATGCATATACAAATCTGCTCTTCTGTTCACTGCCAATCAAGTTCTGCATTAAATCATAGTTTGAATCTTGTATATCAATATATAATATAAATTCAAAGATTAATATTATGTTACTGTTCATATTTGAGAAAAATGAATGAATATTGTCAATAATTCATATTTTGAGAAAAAAAAATTGAATGAAGCAATATTGGAAATCATATTATTATTAATATTTACATTGAATTTAATAAATGAAAAAATAATTAATTAGTGAACGCTTATGTTTTCTTTATTAAGTCACTGCAAGAAATAATTTACACTGCTATGAAGTTAAGTGATACATTTTAATAATTTTATTTATTATAAAATAAAATATATACATATAATATATTTATAATTACAATTTCTATACTGTATATATTAAAAGTAATAGTTAAGAAGTCATTTATGTTCTCACACTATTTTGTTTATTAACATACTTTACTTTTAAAAATGAATGAGAATTGCATGAATTGGAATATAAAATCTACATACTACTCTAAAAACAAAGATGCATGAGTAATTTATTTAATATGTATGTAATATTTCATAGTTGCTGTTTTAAATAAATATTATATTAATAGACATAATATTATCATTTGATGGCATTAATTTGTGTTAAAACATATAAAATGCCATTTATGTGGTCCAAAGTTTTACATCTCTATAAAACAGCTGTTGCAGGCTCCATATTGTATTGCACATTAAATATTATGGTTATTTACTGATGTTTCATGATAATTATGCAAATGCACATTTCACATATCATTTCACAAAAGAGGTTGCATGGACCCAACTGACTATACTTGTAATCTGCATTTGAAATAATGATCTTACACTCATTTCCACATAGTAATAATGTAAGCTCGATGATTATGATTCTTTTCATAGAGATATAGGAATGAGGTAAAAATGCAAAGTGTAGCGACAAGCATACTCAACAATTATATAAAGGCATTTGCGTTAGTATTGCTTACAAAACAGTTCAAATGGCTGACGCATGTTGTTTTGAAATCGTGAAGCTTTGGTTTGGATCTTCAGTACTGTATATTTTGACAATCCTATGATTATCAAAATATCGTCTCGCAATTATTATTTCAGAGTTACATGCTGACATTTATAATGCACGGTAATTATTTGGATTTTAGAAAAATAATTTTCCATTTATAAACATTGTTGGTTCATAATTGTTTACAATATTTCTGCAGAATGTTGGTTCGTATTGTTTATATTAGTGTTCTTTTTGCAGATAAGAAGAAGAAGTTATCAACTAGTTTTACGCTGTTTTGGGAAATTGTAATGTTGGTTTGGATTAGAATATATTGATGACTCCCAAAAATTACGTCTCGCCTGCATATTTTCCCAATGCTATGCGCTGACATTTATAATGTAATTTTAAAATTCAAGTATCCCATTTTGTGAAAATAATGTTGGTTCATAAATTGTTTGTAGTTTGAAAATGTCATCACACAATGAAATGTATAATGCAATTTAAAAATGTAATTATTCTGTTTTAGAAAATAATGTTGTTTCACAAAAGAAAGTTACTTCACGAATAGCATGTGTTTTACATCAGTTAAATACCTGTCTCTTTTCTATTCCTCTCTTTCTTTTTAAAAAGGCAGTTCAGCATTTATTTGTCTAACTGTTCATTGAAAAAATTCTGCAAGTTCAGAAGATGCGTGTCTTTGCATGTTTATAGTTGCGGAAATATTTAAACTTCAATTTACTTTTATTAAAAAATTATACAATGTTTCCAATGTCTTTTGAATCACTGCAAATAAAGGCTCCAAAGATATTGAACATAATACTATTTCGGCCAACGCTAGTTAAGTTCACATGGCAGTACACTGCTTGCCATGCAGGAATATTTCAAAGAACTTAGTAGTTCTAATATTTTGTGCCATTCATAATGAGAAGTATTTATTATAATTCAAGTATTATTATTATTTATTATTATATCAGTGATAAAGACAAAATTTGGATTTCTGAATATTGATAATGAATACAAAGAATAAATCATAAATTTAATTGCTGATCAAATTATCAGTAAGTAATTCAGGTGTGGTTGATTGCAGTATATTTTTATTCAGTCAGAGTAATATTTTGTGAAATAAAACATTTTTAAAATTATTATTACATTAATTTAAATATAATTAAAAAATTAATAAAAGCTATAAATTTAAAGCTATGAAATAAAAATAAAATTTTACTAATGAAGTATATTTAACATTTTTATTTATTTCTTTAAGTGTCATAGCATCGGCCTGGATAGAATCCTCAAGAATTCGGGCAATTGCCCGCAGCAAGGCGTTCACGCTGAATTCGTCGACACAATGCAAGATATAACCTAACATTTGTTCTTCTTTCATTGGTTCACTTTTCAAAGAGTATATAAATACAGTTTGTTCATTAAATAAACATTTTCTAATAGTTGCATCTGAACAAAAATTTCTTTTTAGAATCATTTTCATTTGAAAAATAAAATGATGCGGTAATTTTAGCAATTTTATTAAAATGGATTAATTTTTCTGATAATTTATCTCAATTTAAAGGTAATTAAAGAAAAAATAAATTATATAATATTTATAATATTAATTTATATACTTTATTTTAAAATTTCCATTAGAACTATATGTATACTAGTTTAAATACGTAATAGTTATATTAATTAATAATAAATTTTAATACTAGGGACTAACCTGAAAGATATTAAAATTATTAGAAATAATGA
Organism: Epiperipatus broadwayi; assembly: GCA_028023455.1. NCBI lineage: Eukaryota > Metazoa > Onychophora > Udeonychophora > Euonychophora > Peripatidae > Epiperipatus > Epiperipatus broadwayi. Next base: position 22,944 of record JAQFVV010013799.1, read on the forward strand.
AATATAAAAATTAAAAAATTATATTAAGTTTTCCATTAATTATATACTAGACATAAGATTTGCAAAATGCCGTAGAAATAATAAAATTTAATTAATTGTTTCTCTTTTATTATGTGCATTTAGAATTCATCAATCTTAATGATTTTAATCAATTTATTTAAACAAAAGATATACGAAATGTTTTATAATTTTACCTGATTAAATAAAAATTGAATAAACTCTTCTAATTATTACTATTATGAATCATTTTTATCACAAATCCTTTTACTTATATTTTGTTCCTTATATGTTAATTATATATTTATATACTGTGTATTATTTTTAATTAATTGTATCATTGATTTTAAGTATATAATATATATGATAACATATTTATATTAAATAAAGTTCAGTATTAGTTAGAATTCAAAATATTTACATTCGTACCCGTGCTGAAATGTATGTCCAGTCAACAAGATCTAAGCAAAAAGTAATTCTGAATCATAATATAGATATACGCGTCATAAAAATCATGAATTCTAAATTTATTTGCCTATTACCTACCTATAATACTATGGACAACACTCCCATGGTGATACCACATAAATTATTATTTCGCCTGGTGCTACATCACTTTTTTTATGAGATCGCTGATGGATGAGAGAGGAATTATGATATCACATTTAAAATATAAATATAAATATTATTAAGGAGATTCGAATAACTGAATTAAGTTTAAATATATAAATATTTATTTTGATTAAAAATTAAGATTTTTATATATATTAACCACGTATTTAAAACTTTAATTTTGGTTACAAATATTTGATGATCTTTTTACAATTTCTTTTATTTCAATAGATATCAAATTTTAGGTGCGGCAGTTACCATACTACCGACGTATATTTCAAATTGTATTTTTATTTAAAGTTATTAAAAAATAAATTTATTCCGTGACGCCCCGCGTTACATTACATTATTATATAAATTTGATAAATAATAAAGTTTGTTACCCGGGACGATTCGATGTCTTTGGCATTTGATACATAACTTTATTTAATTAATAGCATTTATTGATAATATCTAAAATGAGAATATATTTATTTTATCAGTATATATTTAAAATATTTATTTATTAAATATTTCGATATTTAACTAGAAAATTATTAAAATAATATGAGGAATGGCTTACTCCAATAAAGGGGAGGGCAGCCTATAAGAGGTTGATTTTAAACTCAAATTAAAAAATATTATAAAGAGAAAATGTTTCATTATTACACATTACGGTTTATTTTGTCTGCTATGTTAAAACGAATCCATAAGAAAACTGCGTGCTAGCATACAGCTATAAATATATGCGATCTAATATTCGAGGTGCGCTTTTATCGTATTAAGGTGAAGAAGAAAATATCCAGCTGACTTCCTGTTACTCCATTTTGTGGAATTTAATTGATTAAAGGTCTCAGACGGAGCAATGGGCCGAATTCGCGAATTTACGTATAGTTTTTCGTTGCGCGAGTATATATATATATATGGTCTAGGGACATTCATCGCCCTTGTTTATGACCTGAAAATGAAGAGGTGAGATGACTGCTATTTCTGACACGCTCCTAGATGTGCTTTATAATATGGCCTATGCTTGAATAATGTCATTATATTAATATGAGTCCACTGATTTTAAAGAATAAATATAGCCTTTAAATAGTTTAACAAATATGTAATGACATTGTTATGATAATGACTTCCAGGTAAGAGTTATTTTATTGTGTTAACGCTATAATAATGAAGTTTACATTGCTCTCTTCAATAATTTCTATTATGTTTAAATATATATATAAAAATCTGTAAATTCATGCATTCTTTAAAAAGTGAATAACAGAATAGAATTTGTTCACTATTTTCTAAGTAATGATGATGAATAAATAAATTAACAAAATTAACAAAATCCACGTGGACAATTAAAATTCACTTCCAGATTGAAAAATATTTATATATTCTGCATAATTTTTACGGTAAAATATATATTAAAAAATATATCCATTTTCAAGAAATCTCAGATTTCATGAATCATTTCATAAAATAAGTAAATAAGAATCATTAATCTCTCTTCTAAGTTTGCAACTGAGTTTTTGATTTGCATTTAAAAATAAAGTTTAGCGAAAAATAAAAATAGCATTTAAAATAATATTATAATTCTAATAAATTATATATATAAAAATACAGCTATTTATTGATGAAATAGTTTATACATTTAGGTTATAGAGAATGATACTAAAGAAATAATTATTAGTTTTCGGCACCAGCGATGAGCGAGTTAAAGAGATAAAATATACAGAAACATTCAATTTAAAGAGAGTTTATGTATTATAATTTAGGCAAATACTGATTACAATGACTTGGGGTTGGTTACTCGCAAGACTTTATGGAATAATAAAGATGAATTTTTGTCTTTTTGGCGGTTTTCTGTTGATGGCATGACGTGAACATGGAATGGCAAAAAATTAGAGCATCATGCATAAGAAGAGTGAGCTGAAGATCGGGAAGGCAGAGCTGAAGTTTCCTCAAAAAATTACAGACCGTGAAGTTTGGTTAAAGATTATTGACGACTTCTCTCTCTTTTTGAAATAGATTTTTGCCCTATTTACAAAATTTCAAGGTGTTCGAAGAATGTTTTTTTAATTAAAATCTTATCTTACTGAGTAAATATTTTCAGCTATTGTTAGTGTGAGATGGAATACCAGATAATCGGGTTCAAAATACTTAAAATTAATTTAGATTGAAGGATTTGATAAAATGTTAATCTTCATCAAATCTGTACTAGCGGTTTCAAATTTCATTTCTTCATTAATCTCTTTAGTTCAAAAATTCTTTGGGATGAATTCTAATTTCTTTACTCATTCTTGGATATTATCTTCATCTTGAATATTATGTACTTATATGAAGAAAATATTTATAAAATAAATGATATAATTAAGAATAAAAATATAAAATTATTTTAAAAGATTATTTGCGCTTTCATATATATAAAGCTCTGTTAATATATGTATATCTGAGTCGCATCTATAAAGTCATGTTTGTAATTAAAAAGAAAATTTTTATTTGAGATTTATATTTATAAACTTTTATAGACGCTCTCAGAAATATACTAGCCTATATACCATGACGAAAAAATATGGGGTTAAGTGGTAGAATATGGAGCTCGATTCGGGCCAGATTTGATTGCCATAACATGAGTTTCTGAAATAATTGCCAAGAATTAAGTCATGCTTCAGAAATATACGGTAATTTTATCATTGAAGTTTTATAATGAATGAATAAAAGTTTGCCTAGCATTTATATAATTCAGAATATATATTCGTAAAGATTAATAATCTTTTGACTTTAAAATTAGTTGAATAGAATATTCGCTAAGATAAAATATTATAACATTAATTTAATAATAATATCTGCAAATTAAAAATTGACTATTACTTAAAAATAAAATAATAGGAAATAGTCAATATGAAATAAATAATTAATTATTTTATGTATAATTTTTTTATTACAGTTATAATATTTAGTAATTTTGTATTTTACTCTGACATAGTCATTATTACTATACAATGTTTTGAATATTTGCATAATTATTGTATTATTTCTTGCAAATATCTATTATGTTGATAACACATAAGTTTGAATTCTCATATTGTAATAGAAAATACTATATAATAATACTAATATAAAGTTCCCGATTATATTTTGAACTATTTAATTTCGATTGAGTTCGTTGAATTATCTAAATGCAAAAATAAAGAAATAATAATGATTACTGTTTTTGCCACTGCTCACATTTTCTTTATATTATGTTATTATTTCAAATTCAGATACAGAAATTAATAGAATCTCATTATATCAAAATACATGGATATGTATAATATGCTCAATAATGAAATAAATCTATAGAAAAATATGAAAAAGTATTATAAATTAAACATTTCTCTATTAATTAGCGAAAATGAGTGCCTCTTTAGGGCAATAAAAAAGTAAGAAAATTTAAAGAAATAATATTATGACATAGACCTTGTTTTAACTTTCTTTTAATAAATAAAAAATGGTTTTACAATAGAATATGCGATTTTATGTTACATTCATTATAATGCTCATATTTATGAGGGCTGAAAAATTCATGAATTTCATTCAGAAAATTGCTGATATATTTACGCTGAATAACATAACAATCACTTAATAGGGTATTCCCTAAATCTGTGATTGATACTTAGTATCTTAGTTTCCTTTCGTTAAAACTCTCATTTTGAAATAGAGCACAAAGTTTGGCTTTCATATTCTGATACTGATTATCAATAAAATGCTTTATATAATTTCCATCTTTTAGTAGTGCCTATGGGGCTAGATTAGGCAAATAAATAAAGGTATTGCAATACAGTTGTTTGCCTACAGACTAAAAAAATCCCCCACAGATAGTGGATACTCTGCACATACTCTTTTCATGCCAAGATTTTCAGCAAGATTTCTTCCATCCTCTAGAAATGTTTACTTGATCTACTTCATGTATCTGGTAGTCAGCCGATGATTTTGACCACAATTTGACAAATTTTTGTAATGTCTCGCTAGTTATTTCCTGAAATGATCTCTTTATATTCAAAAAAAGTATTTAATCTGTTTGTAGCCACTGCCATTTTTCATGAAATTATTTTATAACCTTGGGTCTAGTTTGTTCCTGATGTCATTTTCATTCTTGATAAATAAAGCAATATGAATTTGATGTTTAATTTCTTTGTTTGATTTAACTTTCAAACTTTTTCATGATGGCATAATTAAAATATTGCACAATAGTAATACATAAATGCCATTATCAAGATATTTCAATATATGTCACTACAAGTCACAGTTGTGAGAAAAGAGTTGCGCCAAGCTATGAAATTTACAGAGTTGTTTGTGCAATGCTACTAAATAGAACTGCATGATGGCAAGCCATATTTTTAATTACGATTTTTTATTTAATGCATAAGCTTGTGGTTAAGACCTGTAGAAAGTCCTTGCTCTCGCATTTTTAACCTATCAGCTTTGTTTATTGTTTCGTAATATTCATATATATTTGCCTTTAATAAAGTTTCATGGTTCAATAATGTAGTATATTTCATTTTCATGAATTCAAAATTAAATCTTGTGATCAAGAAACACTTGGAATGTTTTTCGTTCTTCTGTGACCTTTTTTCATGTCAATTTTCTTTATCGTCATCTTGTTAATCATCTACTATTGATATGTACTTATTGCTATCTCGTTAATTATTCTCTATTGATGCGTAATTAAGGTATGAATATAATATAAAATAAAATTTGCTTAAATTTTCACTATCTTTCTATTTTATGAAAGACAAGAGAGCTCAATGTTCCTGAATCCCTGAAGCCTTATTTCATTTTATATTTCTACTAAAGAAATATACGCATTTATTTTAAATTTAACATTAAGGAAGTTTATAATCAAACTTTATAATTAAAACTTATTCTTTGATGAAGTATTAAACTTACAATATAAATATTACTAGAAAAGTATTTAAATATTTATTACTAAAGACAATAATCTCGTAGTCATAAAAAAATCTTGTTTATATATTTGTTTTAAATATTTTCTGTTTAAAAAAAATATATTATTTTATTTAAATAAAATAATAATTCAGTATTGGAAAATATTTCAAAGATTTTATTAAAAAAAAAAGAGGAAAACAGTACTGCGTGCAAATAAATATCACGGCGTCTTGTTGTGTTTTGTTACACCGTTTTTCCATAATGCAAAAATTTCCTAAATGATAATAGGACAAGATAAAGTGATCTATTATTTCATTTATTGTTACCTGTTATTTTATTACTATGGAAACTTGCAAATTTACAGAAATGTGCAAGGCGATCTAGTTACATTTTTATTCTCTTATAACATGCATAAATTATCTATAAAAATGTATAAAGTTTGTGTACATTATTGATATAGAATTAGAAATATATAAAATAAAAAATTCTAGCATTCAATATAAATATACATTTAAATTATTTCCTTTTTCTAATTAATATAATTCATAAAAAATTTAGTTACGTAGATTTAATTGCTATTAAAAATGCAAAGAAATGTGAAATAATTATTATAAATAATTAATTAGATTAATAATAAAGCATTGTAAATAAATAAAGAATATAACTTATTTCCGCTTTATTGTATTAAATTAATCAACAAATGTTTTATTGAATAAAATGTTTTATTACTACTCCTAAAGGTTTTTGTATTTATAGTTAAAGCATTTTAATAAAATAATACAAAAAAAGAGGACGCTGAATTATCTATCTATTCATTCATCTATCTATCTATCTATCTATCTATTCATCTTTATCTATCTATCTATCTATTCATTTATCTATCCATCTATCTATCTATTCATCTATCTATCTATCTATCTATCTATCTATCTATCTATCTATCTATCTATCTATCTATTCATCTATCTATCTATCTATCTATCTATCTATCTATCTATCTATCTATCTATCTATCTATCTATCTATCATTAACACACTTATACACTCATTGATCATTTATATGACTCATTTTATTTTATTTTTCAGTTTTATTTTACTGTTTTAATGATTGTTGCTTTATCACTATCATTTGCGAATATTTACACCCATTGTTGATAAAGTGTTACAAAGTTTAAGATTTCTCCATTCTGCTTTTTCTCCTTATCATTTCAGCACTTCTTTATTTAATTATCTATATTACATGTTACCTTCTTCTGCCCATAATATTAATATAAACTTCTGATAATAATTTTGAAATTTAATTTTGTTGTATCAATCATTAATACATTTATAATTTTTTCTAGCAATATATCTTGCCTAGATTATCAGCTTTTACTTATTAAGTACAATCCATTCGATTTAACACATTTATTAAAACATTATTTTGAACACTCCTTCATTATCATCTTTTTCTTTGAGAAATTCATCGAACGCCGTTTCAAATTTTCTTTAAGATTTATTTCTCTTGGCTCATCTTTTTCATTGTGATACTTACAACATTTCGAAGTTTAGCATCATTTATATATATATTGAAACAAGCTGAGTTTGATCCCCGTTTCAAAAGTAAAATTTCTGTATGCGCTGGTATATATTTCCGATTAATAATCTTTTTTTTCATATTTATTTCCTTTTTTGTATATATTTATAATTGTAATAAAGATTTTTAAAAAAGGTTAAAAATGCTCAAAGAAAGCGGGGCATGGAACATTTGTTGAGAACGCATGTATATACTAGACAGAATAATAAATGACAAGAAAAAAAAAGTAAATGCAGTTACGGGAAATATTACCCAATTTTCAAGATGGAAATTTTCACTTCATTTGAAAAGTTAAATAAAAAAGATATCAAAAAGAACTTGATTGTTATATCTAAGGGATTTAATTAGTGAGATTTAAGTTTTTGATTCGTGCGAATTTCGATCAAGTCTTTGCATTGTTAGCCGAGAAGAGCGCCATGCAGCAAAGGGTTGGCCGCAGGTTGTGGGTTCGCGTCTCGACGATGCTATGACATATGAAAAAAGAATTCGATCAAGACAGTGAGAGTAAAAAAATAATTTTGAGGTGCTGAAAGTTTTCTTTGTTCAGCAATCTGAGGCAGAATCCGGTTCGTGTGACTATTTCTTTATTTGCTGATTTTTGTGAGAGTGCTTTCGCGAGGTAAGATTTTAAAAAATGAGTGGTAGCAGCAAGCTGGCTTAAGAAAAGCGTAAAGATGCTGTGTTTTTGCTAGTCTCTGCAATTTTTTAAAGACATTGAAGTCACTGCCGCGTATGCAAAATATTGCAAATGGAGTCCAGTCATTTCCGATAAGATCAATTCCACAATAGTAGAGGTCGAAAATACAAACAGATCGAAGCTGAAATACCTTTTACAGCCAAATGTAATATATATTGGAATAGCATTTTAACTTTAGGTTTTCCATGAGAAAGAAAGAAAGGTAATGCGCACATTTACCACCTATATTCATATAGTTCAATGATAGGGTGCAACTCAGTCAATTTTATTGCATTTTATACAGTTCTATGCAGTGTATGTGTATGCATGCGTTTCTATCATTTTGAGTACAAAACAATGAATAGTAATAAAAATAAAGTTATAAAGACAAGCTGTGAAACTACATAGTGCTAATTTTCTTGATCTTGAGTTAGATTATTAGATTTAAATATTTAATGGGTTGCTTGCATTGAAGAGTGTCTTGTATAATATAATCCCTCGTATGTCCCCAATGACAATACTGTCCCGAGCAGAGCTAGTTCAGGGCATTTTATATTGGTATTCCAGTTCTTCCCAGCTCTTTAGAAATATAGGGGATTGGCAAGCTTTATAGTCATAATGATGTTTCTAAATATGCTGGGTGATAAAATGGAATTATAAATATTTCTTTAAATATACGCATATATGCGTATCGTTATATATATACACGCAAATCTTACAAATGGTTTTATATGCACAGATATATATATATATATGGAAGAGAGCACATGACGTTACAATATATATATATCATATTTCCATTTATTTTATTTAGCTTATTTATTCCCATAAAATATTTGCAAAACTGTTGCAAAATTAAGATACCTAGTTTTCATTTTGATTTACAAAATATTTTATTGCAAAATCCGTTAAATTTTCAGAAGATATGAAGTCAGTTCCGTCATATTCTTGCCAATATTAATATTTTGTCACTATATTATCTAACATTGATGCTGTATCTTAATAAATATTCTAGCGTTGAAGTAAAGTTGTTATTACTTTATTTTATTGCTTGTAGGTGTTTAATTGCCTAATATTTTAAATAGTTACCTTATTTATTGTTTCCAAATGTTTAATCGTCTAATATTTTAAATGGTTTAGAATATGATTTTAACATTTTTAATAATGAAACATGAATTCTTTTTACAACATAATTTTACTATTAATTTATTGTGATAACCTGAGAGGAAAATATCTGGTGTCCAAAATAGAAAATAGAATGTTGCAAAAGAAGAATTGTCACCAATTATCAGGCTCTCCCTGAAATATTCAGCAAAAGAAAGAAGGATGTGAATACCATTGACATATCTATCTCCGAAATTTATAAATTCATCATTGAAAGAAGTTGCTGAATCAAGTCACTGATGATAATTTCAAAAAATGCGTATATTTTGAAGGCATAGATATGCGGCCAAAATTATCTCACAAAGAGAATTACTTGCCGAACATTTTCTCGCCATCAATAACTGAAATTTTCCAAGAGATAAGTATACAATTTTTTTTTTACTTTTTATTATAGTAGATTACTAAATAGAAAAGAAATATTAAGATTACAAGTTGTCTATTCCATTTTCTAAATATTATTTTGTTTTACTGATAATCTTTGCGATGAAAGTTGTAACTTCGATAATAATTATGGATGTAAAGACGGGTTACCATTTATCATATTTTAAGTAAACATAGAAAAAGTGAATTCATATTAAAAATTATGTTTAGTTTTGCTCAACTTGAACAAATTTAGCAATTGACTGTGAAAAGAAAAGTTGAATGACGTGGCATTCAGTAATCAAATGAATAATTTCTGCAGTAGAGATCTAATCTAATAATCCATGATTTCGTGATTATTCGGTTATTATACGAAAACAATGATATAATTTTCGAAGTTAATAGAAATGTTCTAAAGTAATCAGTTATAAGAGAATAATGCCGTATTCAAATCTCCAGTTTCGTGTAATATGTTACCTATTATTTTAGGTCTAATTAAATGAAATTGCAAACTTTTCGATGCTAGTAAATCAAAATATATTACAATGGTTAAAGAGCAGCATTTCTCAATTATTTTGATAGTAATTCTTTGATGTAAGTCAAGTTGAATAAATGCAATTATAATTTGTTTTGTATGTTATAATAAAAAAATACAAATGAAATTAGAGGATATTTCTAGGATTTTGTTCTGTAATATAATAGAATAGGGATTGTAAGATTTTGCTTTTAAACCATATTAAAAAAAGACTAAATTTAGATATTCAAAATTCGTAGTGGGATATGACGCAATTTCAATATGTATGGCAATGCAGTAGGTTAGCAGTAAAAATACTGAGATTAACTTAGAGCTTTTATGTTTTTTGTTTAGCATTACAGTCTTAATTTACAAAAATGATTTGCTGCAAAAAATTTCTGAAGTTCAGTAGTTTATTCAGTATAAATGAATAATTTTACAATTTTCTGCCAATTTTCAACATGATGAATTATTTTATTTAAATACTTAAAAATTACAATACAAAACTACTGTATAATATGAAATGCGGTGTCATGTTGTAGTAACTAAACTATTAAAAACTACAAAATAAAAAGAAATATAATTTTCTTATGCAAAATTAAAATGATATTTAAAAAGGCATTGGGCACAAGACTGAAAAAGGTGCGCATTGGCATCAAAATGTGTCAATTTCACATTTATTTGTCTCGATTGTGTTAGATGGTATTTTGAGTAAAAATTAATTAATACAAGTAAAATGTTACAGAGTCCTGACTGTAAGCTGAGTGAAGCTTTTGAAAGTTTCAAAATTAAAGATATTCTGAATAGATTTAAAATAGATAAATAATTTGAATTCAGGTAGACATTGGTTTTATATGGTAGAATAATTAGGAAATGATCTAACATTTTCAATATACATAAAATAAAGAAATATTTTTTGACAAAATCAAAAGATAAATATATCGGAGATTCAAAAATAAAGTTTAAAATATTTTTCTTTTGGTTATAATAGATTCTGCATTAACGTTGTTGTGTAAAGATTTAAAAAGTTTGGAAAGCACACAGGTGACACATTTTAAAGATTTATTAAGATTAAATATAGCTTATCAGATTGGGATAAAAAAGCTGAAGTTTTATTGCACTGTAGAATTTAGCACTAAAAATAGCAGATCATTTGAATAGTTAGCAATGTAGATGGCAACTTCTACTACAAAATAAAATATTTAAAGTGCCTTTTTAGATGTGATATCTCCAAGATATTTTAAATTTATTTTTAATAATCATTTGTTGACTGTTTTCCCAATACTACCATTAATATTTTGAACTTATTGGTAATAGTTCGGCCTGTCACAAATCAAAAAAGATGTAACTCACCTAAGGTTTCCGGAATACATGAAAGATTTCAAATGAATCAACAATTTATAAAAGAATTGTTAGGCTGAATTGAATTCGAATGCCCCCAATGCAAAAGTTTTCCAGTTTAAACGCTTATGAGAAAGGTCTCTTTTTTTTTAAGAAAAATCACAACTAATTGCTCCAAGCTATATCACAAGAGCAACATGGGAGAAGGTTGGATCTACTTTACTTCAAATAGATATGTAATTGATATCATTTTTGTATTTGTACCATTCGATATAGCTATAGAATATAATTTTTCTTAAAAAAAAAAAAGAGCCTTTTCTAGCATTTAAACTAGAAAACTTTGCAATTAAGGGGCATTCAGATTCAATTCAGCTAATAATTCACATTTTATAGAGATTGTTGATTCATTTGAAAATCTTTCCTGTGACATTGAGAACCTTAAATAAATTTTATCTTTTTTAATCTTAGGAAATTTCTTGAGCAGAGGCAACTGTTACCAATAAAGTCAAATATTAATGGTAGTATTAGGAAAACAGTCAACCAAATGATTATTAAAAATAAAATTTAAAATATCCTTGGAGGATATCTTTTTATCTAAAAGGCACTTTAAATATTTTATTTTTTGTATAGAGTTTCACCATCTACATTGCTGCTCTTATTCAAATGATCTGCTAATTTTAATTCTAAATTCTTACAGTGCGATAAAATTTCACTTTTATCCCAATCTGATAATATATTTAATCTTAATAAATCTTTAAATGTGTCACTGTGTGCTTTCAAAACTTTAAATCTTTTACACAACAACATTAATGCAGAATCTATTATAACCAAAAAGAAAAATGTTTTAAACTTTATTTTTGAATCTCCGATGTATTTATCTTTTGATTTTTAATCAAAAAATATTTTCTTTATTTTTTGTCTTGTATTGGCAGAAAATGTTGAATCGATTTCTAATTATTCTACCATATGAGCCAGTAATCTTACCTGGATTCAAATTATTTATCTGTTTTAAATCTATTCAAATTGTCTTTAATTTTTTTGAAACTTTCAAAAGCTTCACTCAGCTTACAATCAGGACTCTGTAACATTTTACTAATGATATTAATTTTACTCAAAATACCATCTAACACAATCAGGGGACAAATAAATGTAAATTATTTTTGTTTTGATGCCAATGCACTTGCCTGAAATCTTGTGCCCATGCCTTTTTAAATATCATTTTTAATTTTGCATAAGGGAAGATATATTTCTTTGGCCTGTAGTTTTAATAGTTTGGTTACTACAACATGACTTTCCCATTTCATATTATACAATGGTTTTAATGTTATGATTTTTAAGTATTTAAGTAAAATAGTTCATCATGTTGAGGATGGCAGAAAAGAAATTGTAAAATTGTTCATTTATACTGAATAAACTACTAACTTCAAAGAAATTTTTGCAGCATCATTTACAACTAAATTAAGACTATGTGCTAAACAAAAAAAACATAAAAGCTCTAGGATTAATCTCCAGTATTTTTTACTGTAGCCTACTGCATTTGCCTTTCATATTAGTGGCATTGTCATATCCCTTTCCCCAAAGATTTTGAATATCTAAATTTAGTCTTTTAATATGGTTTAAAGTAAAATCTTACAATCCCTATTCTGTTATGTCATCTACAGAACAAAATCCTAGAAAATATCCTCTAATTTCATTTGTGTTTTTTTTTATTATAACATACAAAACAAATTATAATTTGCATTTGTTCAACTTGACTTACATCAAGGATTATATCCAAAATAATTGAGAAATACTTAATATCTTTAACCATTTGTAATATATTTTGGTTACTAGCATCAGAAAAAAGTTTACCAATTTCATTTTGAATTAGATTTCCTAAATAATGGGTAACATATTTTGAAACTGGGTTTTGAATGCAGCATTAATGTTCTGCCATAACTTGATTAAATTTTTAGAACATTTCTATTAACTTCAAAAAATTGCCATCATTGTTTTCATATAACTGCTCAGATAATCCACAGAAATCTATGGATTGTTAGATTAAGATCTCTACTGCAGAAATTATTCATTTGATTACTGAATACCAGTATTTTCTGTTTCATTCAACTTTTCTTTTCACAAGTCAATTGTGGTATTTTTTTGCTAAATTTGTTCAAAGTTGAACAAAACTAGTATAATTTTTAATATGAGATTCACTTTTTCTATGTTTACTTAAAATATGATAAATGGTGCCAGTCTTTACATCCATAATTATTATCAAGTTGCAACTTTCCATCACCAAAAAGTTTGCAGTAAAACAAAATATCAAATGTTTAGAAATGGAGTAGACTAACTGTAATCTTAATATTTCTTTTCTATTTGAAAGTAATCTACTATAATAAAAAGTAAAAAAAAAATTGTACTTATCTCTTGGAAAATTTCAGTTGATGATCTTCAGAGAGGGATGTTCGACTAAGTAGTCTCTCTCTTTAATTGAGAATAATTTTGGCCACATATCTGTACCTTCCAAATATACACATTTTTTTGAAATGTCATCAATTTGACTTAGTTCAACAACTTCTTTCCAATGATGGTTTATAAATTTCAGAAGATAGATATGTCAATGGTATTCCATCCTTCTTTCTTTTTGCTGAATGTTTCAGGAATTTTCTCAAAGAGCCTGATAGTTGGTGACACAATTCTTCTTTTGCAACATTCTATTTTCTATTTTGGACACCAGATATTTTTTCTATACTCAGACATCTACAGTAAATTAATGAGTAAGAATTATGTTGTATAAAAGAATTCATGTTTCATTATTATAAAAATGTTAAAATCATGTGAATTTACAAAAACAATTTAAAATATTAGACAGTTAAACATTTGAAACTTAATAAATAAAATTAACTATTTAAAATATTAGGCAATTAAACACCTAAAGCTTAATAAATAAAATGTCTTTTATTTTTACTTCAACTAGAATATTTATTAAAATACAGCATCAATGATTAGATAATATAGTGATTAAAAAAATATTAATATTGACAAGAATGTATGACAGGCTGACTTCATATCTTCTGAAAAATTTAACAGTTTTGCAATAAATATTTTGTAAATCAAAATGGAAAGCTAAGATATCTTCAAATTTTTTACAACAGTTTTGCAGAAACTATTTTGTGGAATAAAATAAAAAGCTAAGAAAGTAAAATAAATAAATATGATATATATATATTGTAACGTCATGTGCTCTCTTCCATATATATATATATATATCTTATGCATATATAAAACCATTTGTAAGATTGCGTGTATGTATATAACGATACACGTATATGCGTATGTTTAAAAAAAATATTTATAATTCCATTTTATCACCCAGCATATTTATGAGCATCAATTTATGACCTCAAGCACCAATCCTATATTTCTATAAGAATTATGCTGGGAGAGAACTGGAATACCAATATGGAAATGCCCCTGGACTAGCTCTGCTCAGGGCTGGTGATTATTTAATCGTGGGAACATACGGGGGATTATATTATACAAGACACTCTTCAATGCAAGCTATTACATTAATGTTTAAATCTAATAATCTAACTCAAGATCAAAGAAATAACACAAATATATGTAAGTTTCCTTTTTAACCCTTTTTAACTTTAATCTTATAACTTTTATTTTAATACTATTCATTGTTTTGTGCTCAAAATGATGAGAAACGCATGCATACACATACACTGCATAGAACTGTATAAAATGCAATAAAAAATGAAAATAAACAGGAAAATAATGTCTGATTCATCCGGATCCACAATAATAATAAAAAAAAAATCAATTTTAAAGTTCAGAAGAGTTAATAAATAATGTTCATGCAGACAGTTTATTATGTGTAGTTAAAAACACACTATCATTTGAACTATTATATGAATATAGGTGGTAAATGTGCACATTACCTTTTTCTTTCTTTCTCATGGAAAAACTAAAGTTAAAATAGTTTATTCCAATATGTATTGCATTTGACGAAGGTGATTTCGGCGGTTCGATCTGTTTATTGTTTTTCGACCTGCTACTATTGATGGAGATTGATCTTGGCGTCGGAGTGACTGGTTTCCATTTACAATATTTGCGTACACGGCAGTGACTTCAATGTCTTTGGGGGCAGGATTGTAAAAGCCCTGGCATGCTTACGCTTTCTTAAGCCAGCTTGCTCACCATTTTCCCCTCCATTTCTCTCCACAAATCTTACTCGCAACACTCTCTACAAAAATCAGCAATAGAATGAATCCTTTTAGCCAGTTCTGCCACTCAAAAATCCGGATTCCCTTTGAACAAAAACTTTCAACACCTGAAAATTATTTTTACTCTCCTTTTGTCTTGATCGAAATTCTTTTTTTTTTTTTTTTCATATGTCATAGCATCGTCCGGGACGCGAACCCACAACCATCTGCAACCAACCACTTGCTTGCATGGCTGCTGCGATACCTCTCGGCTAACAATGCAAGACTTGATCGAAATTCTTTTGAATCAAAAACTTAAATCTCACTAATTAAATCCCTTAGATATTGATCAAGTTCTTTTTGATATCTTTTTTTTATTTAACTTTTCCAAATGAAATTGAAAAGTTTCCATCTTGAAAATTAAGGTATATTTCCATAACTGCATTTATACTTTTTTTTTCTTATCATTATTATTCTATCTAGCAAATATATACATGCGTTCTCAAAAAAACAAATGAGCACCCATACCCCCCCCCTTTCTTCTGTTTATTTTAACCTTTTTAAAAATCACTATTTACAATTATAAATATATATACAAAAAAAAGGAAATATAAATATGAAAAAAAAAAAAATTAATTAATCGGGCTATATACCGACGCATACAGGAAATTTTACTTTTTGAAACAGGGATCAAACTCAGCTGTTTCAATATATATATATAAATGATGCTTTAGAGCTTCAGGAAATGTTGTAAGAATTATCTAATGAAAAAAAAAAGATGAGGCCAAAAGGTAAATCTTAAAAGGTTTGAAGTAACGTTCGATGGATTTTCTCAAAAGAGGAAAAAAAAAAATGATAATTGAAGGGTGTTCAAAAATAATGGTTTTTAATAAATGTGTTAAATTAGGTGAGATTTGGCTACTTAATAGAAATACAAAAGCTGATGTGAATCTGGGCCAGATATATTGCTAGAAAAAATTATAATGTATTAACAGTTGATACCTTAAATTAAATTTCAAGGTATTGTCAAGAGAGTTTTGCCTATTAATATTGTAAAAGACCCAGAAAGAGATAACATGTAATATAGATGAATTAAATAAGGAAGTTGCTGAAATGATGGGGAGAAAAAGCTAGAGATTGGAGAAACTTGCTTAAACTTTATAACACTTTTATCCAGCAATGGGTCAATGATGTTCGCAAATGATGATAGTGATAAAGCAACAGTCCCATTTCAAATTAAAACAGTAAAATAAAACTGAAAAATAAAAATAAAAATAGATCATATAGAATGATCAATGAATTGTATAAGTGTGTAGATAGATAGATAGATAGATAGATAGATAGATAGATAGATAGATAGATAGATAGATAGATAGATAGATAGATAGATAGATAGATAGATAGATAGATAGATAGATAGATGGATGGATGGATGGATGGATGGATGGATGGATGGATGGATGGATGGATAGATAGATAGATAGATAGATAGATAGATAGATAGATAGATAGATAGATAGATAGATAGATAGATAATTCAACATCCTTTTTTTTTTTATTTCATTAATTATTTTATTAAAATGCTTTAACTAAATACAAAAACCTTTTAGGAGTAGTAATAAAACATTTTTTTTTTTATTCAGTAAAACATTTGTTGATTAATTTAATACAATAAAGCGTCAGTTTATGTACCTTCTTTTATTTTAATGCTTTATTGTTAATCTAATTAATTATTTTATAATAATTATTTCACATTTACTGCATTTTTAACAACAATTAAATCTACGTAACTAAATTTTTTATGAATATATATTAATTAGAAAAAACACGTAGCGTTTAAATGTATATTTATATTGAATGCTTTGAATTTTATTTTATATATTTCAGGTGTGTGTGTGTACACAAGCATGCATTTTTACTCGTTATAATTTATACATGTTATAAGAGAATAAAAATGTAACTAGATCGCCTTGCATTTCTGTAAATTTGCAAGTTTCCATAGTAATAAAATAACAAGGTAACAATAAATGAATAATAGATCACTTTATCTTGTCCTATTATCATTTAGGAAGTTTTTGCATTATGGAAAAAACGGTGTAACAAAACCTAACAAGACACTCGCGTGATCTATTTATTTACACACAATCTTTGTTTTCCTCTTTTTTTTTTTTTTTTTTATAAAAATCTTTGAAATGTTTTTTCCAATACTAGTTATTATTTATTTAAAATAAGAATAATATACTATGCTCTATTATATATTTTAAAACAGAAAATAAATAAAACAAATATATAAACAAGATTTTTATGACTACGGGGATTGTTAATCTTTGTAATAAAATGTTTTATATACTTTTCTAGTAATATTTATATGTAAAGTTGTCTTCATCAAAAGAATAAGGATTAATTATAAAAGTTTGATTATAAACTTCCTTAATGTTAAATTTAAAATAAATGCATTATATTTCTTTAATAGAAATATAAAATGTAAAAAATAAAACTTCAGGAGTTCAGGGCATTGACGAAAGTCTCTCTTGGGATCTTTCATAAAATAGAAAGATAGTGAGGATTTAAGCTATTTTTAAATTTTATTTTATCTAATACTATTCATACACTTAATTACACATCAATAGGGGATAATTAACTGAGATGACAATAAGAAATTACATATCAATAGTGGATGATTAACTGAGATGACAATAAGAAATTGACATGAAAAAAGGTCTAAGACTAAGAAGAACTTGAAAAAACATTCCAAGTGTTTCTTGATCTGGATTCAATTTTAATTCATGAAAATGAAATATACTACATTATTGAACCATGAAACTTTTTATTAAAAAAATTACAAATATATATGAATAATATTTACGAAGGCAATAAACCTAAAGCTTGTTAGGTTAAAAATGCGAAGGTAGGGACCTCTACAGGTCTTAACCACAAGCTTATGCATTAAACAAAGTCTGGTAATTAAGTATGTGAACTTGCCATCATGCAGTTCTGTTGGTAGCATTGCACAAACAACTCTGTAAGGTTTCATAACTTTGACACAACTCTTTCTCACAACTGTGTTTGTGGTGACATATATTAGTATCTTGATAAATGGCATTTATTATTATTGCTGTTGTTGCATGTTTTAGTATGCCATCATGAAAAAGTTTGAAGTTAAATCAGAGCAAAGAATTAAACATCAAATTTCTTGTTAACATTTGTCAAGAATGAAAATGACATCAGGAACAAACTAGACCCAAGGTTATAAAAATAATTTCATGAAAAAAATGGCAGTGTACAAATAGATTAAATACTTTTTTGAGATATAAAAGAGATCATTTCAGGAAATAACTAGCAGAATTGATCAAGACATTACAAAAATTTATCAAATTGTGGATCAAAATCATCAGCTGACTACCAGATGCATAGTAGATCAAGTAAACATTTCTAGAGAATCAGAAAAATCTTTACTGAAAATCTTGGCATGAAAAAGGTATGTGCAAAAATTATCCCACTATCTGTGAAGGAGTTTTTAGTCTGTAAACAAATAACTGTATTGCAATACCTTTCTTTCTTGCCTAATCTAACCCCCATAGACTTTTTTTACTAAAAGATAAAGGAAGTACTATAAAAAAGCATTTTATTGATAATCAGGGTATCAAGGATATGAAAATAGCTTTGATATCTATTTCAAAATGAGAGTTTTGTCTTGAAAGGAAACTAAGATACTGGTGTCAATCACAGATTCCCAAAGAGAATACTTATTAAGTGATTGTTGTGTTATTCAGCAATAAATATATCCAGCAGCTTTTTCTGGAATGAGTTCATGAATTTTTCAGCCCTCATAAATATGAGCATTATAATGAATGTAACATAAAAATCACATATTCTGATGTAAAACCATTTTTTATTTATTAAAGAAAAGTTAAAACAAGATCTATGTCATAATATTATTTCTTTAAATTTTTCTTGCACACTATTGCCCTAAAAATTTGAGCCTCATTTTAAATTTTCACTAATTAATAGAAATGTTTAATTTATAATACTTTTTTTCATATTTTTTTCTATAGATTTATTTCATTGTGAGCATATTATACATATCCATGTATTTTGATATAATGAGTTCTATTGTTTCACAATGTATCTGAAGATTTGAAATAATAACATAATATAAGAAAATGTGAGCAGTGGCAAAATACTGTTGATGATAATCAATTATTATTTCTTTATTTTACTAACTTGTTGGGTAATTATTCCAACTTGGTTTCAGTCAGAGAATTAAATAGTTCCAAATATAATCAGAACTGTAATGGTGTTATTATATAGTATTTTCCTATTACAAAATATGGGATTCAAACATGGTGATTATCAACATAATAGATATTTACACAAGTAATACAATAATTAATGCAAATATTCAAAACATTCAATATGAGTAATAATGACTATGTCAAAATTAAAATACAAAATTGCTAAATAAATTATAACTGTAATAAAAAAAATTATACATAAAATAGTTAATTATTTATTTCACTTATTGTTTGTTTCTATTGTTTTGTTTTTAAGTAATAGTCAATTTTAATTTGCAGATGTTATTATTAAATTGTGTTGTAATATTTTATCTTAGCGAAATATTCTATTCAGCTAATTTTTAAAATCAAAAAGATTTATTAATCTTTCCAGATAACTACTGTTCTAGATTATATAAATGCTAAACAAACTTTTTGTTCATTCATTATAAACTTCAATGATTTAAAAATTACCATATGTTTCTGAAAACATGACTCAGAATTCTTGGCAATTGGTTCTAAGGCTTCATGTTGTAGCAGTCGATCTTAGCCCAAGATCGAGCTCCACTGTTCTACCACTTAACCCACTGTTTTTTTCGTCATATTTATATAAACTAGTATATTTCTGAGAAGCGTCTATAAAAGTTTATAAATATAAATCTCAAATAAAAATTTTCTTTAATTTTAAACATTGACTTTTATGAATGCGACTCAGATATATACATATATTAACGGAGCTTTTTATATATATAAAAGCACAAACAAATCTTTTAAATAATTTTGTATTTTTATTCTTAATTATGTCATTTGTTTTATAAATATTTTCTTCATATAAGTACACAAAATATTCAAGATGGAAGATGGCTGTCCAAAAATAATTAAAGGGGTGGGATTCATGATTTTAAAAAGAATTTTTGAACTAAAGTTAATGAAAGTAAAATTTAAAAACAAAGCTAATTGATTTTAATTAGAGATTAACATTTTTTATCAAATCTATTTCCAATCTGGAAATTGATTTGAAATTATTTTTGGACAGTTATCTAACGATTCCATCTCCACTAACAATAGCTAAAATATTTCTGTTAATTAAAGATAAGTTTTAATTAAAAAAACATTCTTTGAACACCTTAGAGTTTTGTATAAATAGGGCCAAAAATCTATTGTGTCAAAAAAGAGAGAGAGTTAGGTCAATAGTCTTTAACCGACTTCACGTCTGTGTAATTTTTGAGGGGCTTCAGCTACCTTCCCCACGGTCTTCAGCTCCACTCTTCGCCGTGCATGATGTAGCTTCTACCGTTCAAGTGTGCCCGTGCCGTCAAAGAACCGCCGAGGCCAAGAGACAAAATTCATCTGTATTCCATAGAATGCTGAGGTAACCAGCCCAAAGTCATTATAATCGTATTACCTAAATTATAACTTGTAAACTCTCTTTAAATTAATGTTTTCTGTATATTTAATCTCTTTTAACTCGCTCATCGGCGAGTACTTGAAAACTAATAATTATTTCTTTGGTATCGATTCTCTATAACCCTAACTAATATTATTATAAACTATTTCATCCAACTCACGCTTCTTATTTTTATATATATAATTTGGTGCGGTTATAATTTATTTTAAATGCTATTTTTATTTTTCGCTAAACTTTTATTTTTAAATGCAAATCAAACTCGGTTTTGCGAACTTAGAAGGGGGGGGGGGATTAATGAGTTCTTATTTACTTATTTGTAAATAGTTCGTAAGTCTGAGTTTTTCTTGTAAAATGAATATATGTTTTTTTAATGTATTTTACCGTAAAAATTATACAGAATGTATAAATATTTTTCAATCTGGAGTGGATTTTGGTATCCATTAGTTTTGTTAATTTCTTTATTCATCATCATTGCCAAAAGGGCGGGTGAACAAATTCTATTCTGTTGTTGGCACTTTTAAGTGCATGAATTTTAGTTTTTTTTTTTATATATTTAAACATAATAGAATTGATTCATGAAGGGGGAGCAATGTAAACTTCATTAATTATAGCGTTAACTTTTAATAAATAACTTTATCTTACACGGGTCATTATCATAACAATGTCATTACGTATTTGTTAAACTATTTAAGGCTTTATATTTATTCTTTAAATCCAGTGGTTTTATATTATATAATAGCATTGTTTGCATAGGCCACTCTTCATATTACTAAGCTTTATCTAGAGACGTGCTTCGGAATGCCCGAGTCGTCTCCTCTTCGTTTCAGGTCGTAAACAGGGCGATGAATGTCCCTAGACCATATATATATATACTCGCGCAACGAGAGCTATGCATGGGATAATTCCGGCAAAGTTCGGCCCATTGTATCTCCGTCCGAGGACCTTTTGTCAGTCGATTCCACAAAATGTGGGGTGGCAAGTCGGCTAGACTGTTTTTCTTCCGTAATATGATAAAGCACCTCCAAATATTGGATCCGCATATATTTGGTTATTATGCTAACACCGCAGTTTCTTATAGTTCGTTTTTTTTTAGCCTGTTTGACAAAATAAACCGTAATGATATGTAATAATGAAACGTTTTCTCTTTATAATATTTTTAGTTGGAGTTTAAATCCAACCTCTTATGAAGCTGCCCTCCCCTTTATTGAATAAGCCATTCCTTGTATTGACAAAGTTTCGCAATATTTTCTAGTTAAATGTCGAAAATGTTTAATAAATAAATGTTTTAAATATATACTGATCAGAATGTATTCTCATTTTAGTGTTATCAATAAATGCTGTTAATTAAATAAAGTTATGTATCAAATGCCAAGGGCATCCCATTAAAGTCGTCCAAACAGCGAAACTTTATTATTGTCAAATTTTTATATGTGTTGTAATGTACAAACGTCTACCAATCACCCAGATAAATTTATTTTTTGTAACTTTAAATAAAAGCCTATTTGAAATATACGTCAGTATTGTAGGTAACTGCCGCACTAAATTGATATCTATTGAAATAAAAGAATTGTAAAAAGATCATCAAATATTTGTAACCAAAATTAAAGTTTTAAATGCGTGAAGTTGAATATATATAAAATCTTGAATTTTTGTCAAAATAAATATTTATATATTTTAAACTTAATTCAGTTGTTCGAATCTCCTTAATAATATTTATATTTATGTATTTTAAACTTAATATCATGGGTTCACTCAATCTCTCATCATCATCATCAGCTGAGTCTCATGCAAAACGATGTAGCACCGGGCCCGGAAATAATTAATTTATGTGGTATCACCGTAGAGTGTTGTCCATAGTGTTATAGATTTGGGGAATGGGCAAATAGGTTAGAATTCATGATTGCTCCTGACCTGTGTATCTCGGGCATGATTGGATTCAGGGTACTTTTGCTTAGATTCTAAATCTTGTTGAATGGACATACATTTTCGACTGGTACAATGTAAATGTTTGAATTCACAACTAATACTGAACTTTATTTAATATAAATGTGTTTATCATATATAGTATATGCTTAGATCAATGATACAATTTAATTTAAAAATAATACACAGTATGCCTTAAATATATAATTAACATATAAGGACAAAATATAAGTATAAAAAAGGTTGTGATTAAAAAATGATTCATAATGGTGATCGTTCCAATGAGATTAGAAGGAGGTTTAGCTATTCAATTTTTTTTATTCTAATCGAATCCAAAGGTTATAAAACATTTCATATATCTTTTGAATTTAAATAAATTGATTAAATCATTAAAGTTAATTGAATTCTAAATACTTTTTTCATTAATAAAAAGAAGGCACAGTGAACAAAATTTTATTATTCTCTACATTTCATTTACCAAAGTCTTATGTCCTAGTATATAGTGTGGAAAAGCTTAATATAGTTTTTAATTTTTATATTTCATTATTTCTAGCATACAGCACAATATCTCAGGTTAGTCCTAGTGATTAAATTTATTGATGGTGATATAACTTGTACAGTATTTAAACTAGGTATACACTATAGTTCTAATGGAATTTTAAAATAAAATATTCTAAATTAATGTTAAATGTTATATAATTTATTTTTTATTTTAATTACTAAGTGAGATAAATTATCAGAAAAATTAATCCATTTTAATACAAAGTCAAATTGCACAAAATTGTTCCACACATCACATTTTATTTTTCAAATAGAAATGATTCTAAAAAAAAATTTTTTTGTTCCAAGATTGTTTTTAACTATTAGGAAAATGTTTTATTTAATGAATATAAACTGTATTTATATACTCTTTTTAGAAAAATTTGGAAGTTATGTAATAGAAAAAAGAACAAATGTTAGGTTATGTCTTGCATTGGTGGTCGACAGGTCAGCGCGACTGCCTTGCACTTGCAGGCAGTTGCCCAGGTTGCGGGTTCACATCCAGGCCGATGCTATGACACTTAAAAAAATAAAATAAAAATGTTAGGTTATTCTTACTTCATTAAAAGTAAAATTTGTTTTTTATTTCCTTAACTACATTTATAGCTTTTATTAGTTTTTTAATTATGTTTAAATTAATATAATAATAATTTTAAAAATGATTTTATTTAACAAAAATATTACTCTGACTGAATAAAAATATACTGCAAAATCAGCCACTAGTTACTTGCAATAGTTTGATCAACAAAGATTAAATTTATGATTTATGATTTATTCTTTGTGATTATTCATTATCAATAAAATTCAGAAATCCAAATAATTTTGTCTTGCCACACTGATATAATAATAAAAATAATAATAATACTTGAATTATAATAGCAAATACTTCATTTATGAGATGGCACAAAATATTGTTAAGACTACTATAAGTTCTTTGAAATATTCCATACCATGGCCAGGATATTTTAACAGTGTACTACCATGTGGACTTAGCTTGCGTTTATTGAAATAAATTGTTATATGCTAATTCCAATATCTTTGAACTATTGTTGCAGTGGTTCAAAGACATTGGAAACATTATTATAATTTTTTAATAAAGGGTAAATTTGGGTTTAAAAAATGTTTCCACGAGCACTTAAACATATCACAAAGACACACATCTTCTGAACACAGGAATTTTTTTCAATGAACAGTTAGACTAAATAAATGCTGGACTTTGCCTTTTTTTAAAAAAAGAAAAGAGAGATAGAAAGAGGATAATATATCTGATCTAGTAATTTTGGTACTGGTAGATTAGATACACATGCCACTTGATGGTGTTGTTTAGGTGCTAAAACACATAAAAATGCTATTTACGTGGCTCAACTTTTTATTGTGAAACAACATTATTTTCTAAAGTGGAATAATTACATTTTTAAATTACATTATACATTTCATTGTGTGTTGACATTTTTCAAACTACTTTTAAACAATTTATGAACCAACATTATTTTCTAAAATGGAATACTTAGTTTTAAATTACATTATAAATGTCAGCACATAGCATTGGAATGTACTGGGCTGAGGACCAATATTTTTTATGATTCAAAGGATCATCCAATATATGCAATATTCTGATCAAACCAACATTACAGTTTCCCAAAACAACGTAAAATTTAGTTGTCTTGTAGCTGCTCTTTATCTGCAAAAAAGACACTATTATAAACAATACAGACCAACATTCTGCAAAGTAATTGTAAACAATTTATGAACCAACAATATTTTATAAATGGAAGAATTATTTTTTTCTAAAATCAAATAATTGCATTTTTAATTACATTATAAATGTCAGCATGTAGCTCTGAAATGTGCAGTGCCGGGGACCGATGTTTTTGATAATCTATAGGATTGTCCAAAATATACAGTACTGAGATCAAACCAAGCTTCTGATTTCCAAAACAACATGCAACGTCAGCCATTTAATTTGTTTTGTAGCTGTACTAACACAAATGTGCCTTTTCATATGAATTCTGTGAAATTATGCTTGTCACTACACTTTTTCATTTTTTCACATTCCTATCTCTGTAGAAAAGTGTAGTGTCAGGCTTACAATTATTACTATGTTAGGTGAGTGTAAGATCATTATTTCAAATGCAGATTACAAGAATTATGGTCAGTTGAATTCCATACAACCTCACATGATACAGTAGTGATATGTGAAATGTGTGCATTTGCATAGTGTCATGAAGCACATCAGTGTGCCATAATATTTGTGTGCAATACAATATAGGCCTGCAACAGCTAATATGAACATCACTGTTCTATAGGATGTAAACTTTGGACCACATAAATGGCATTTTATGTGTTTTAGCACAAACAATGCCATCAAGTGATGTGTGTGTCTAGTAGCATAATGTTTTATTTAAACAGCAACTATGAAATATTATACATATTGAAATAAATTACTCATGCATGCTGTTTTTAGAAGTGGTATGTGAATTTTATGTTCAGATTCATGCAGTTCTCTCATTCATTTTTTTTTTTTAAAAATTAAAATTGTGTGTTATTAAAAACCATGAATTGTGAGAACACAAAGTGACTGTAACTATTACTTTTAATATATACAGTATAGAAATTGTAATTATAAATATATTATATGTATATATTTATTTTTATAATAAATAAAATTATTAAAATGTATACTCATAACTTCATAACAGTGTGGTATTTCTTGCAGTGATAATAAAAACATAAGCATTCACTAATTAGTTTTTTTTTCATTTATTGATTCAATGTAAATATTAAGTAATAATATGATTTCCAATAATTTTGCTTCATTCAATTTTTTTCTCAAAATATGAATTATTGACATAATATTCATTCATTTTTTTTTCTCAAAATATGATTTATTAACATAATATTAATCTTTGAATTTACATATTATATATAGTGATATACAAGATTCAAACTATGATTTACAATGCAGAACTTGATTAACCGAGTGAACAGAAAAACCTTGAATTGTATATGCATATATCTTGTCATCCATAGCTTCTCTCATAGTTTACTAAGTAAAACCCTGACTTTAATGGCAACTAGATATATCACAGCTACCAAGAATCACATCATCCCCACCATCAGAAGATGAGAAATTGAAAACCCATACTAATCCCTGCAGAACCCATGTCCCAGACCCCCCTGCTAAGGACTAGGAACCAGGACTTGGGGTATTTCCAAAGCTCAGACTCTCTCATACAATGCCCTTACTAATCCCCATAGAACCCAGATCCCCTCCAAAACCCAGGCTTGTGAGACCTTCCAAGCACCAGACCCTGCTATCCAGATGGCAGAGATGAGTGATACAACAGCCCTGATTTGAAGTTTAAACCATAGTAGAACTCTCTGGTCTGAGACATCCAAGCATGAGATTCTCTCATCTTCACAGCCAAAAGAAGCAATGCTGCAGCACTAATCAAAAATGTAAATCTCACATGCTTGCCTCATATGCCATCTACAGATTATCACATAGTCTAAATAATCAATCTATGAATCACATAGAGAACAAAGAGATTAAAACCACATTGTATCATGTCATCTCCACTGCCCTGAAAATGAGAAAGATGAAACATGTATTAATCCCCATAGCACTCACAACCCAGCCCCCCATAAAAATCAGAGTTCAGGCCCCAGGAATCTTTTCAAGTTCCAGACTTTCTCATCTGAAGCCGATACTAGAACCCAATACACCCACATCCCAGCCCCCTCCAAGACCAGGAAGCAAGCCCTGAAAGCTTTCCAAGCAACAGATTCAGTCCTCAAGAATGCAAAGATAAGTGACACAGTAGCCCCAATCCAATGTTCAAATCACAGTTGAACTCTTTGGGAACTTGAGTTTTGTCCATCATGTTTCAGCTTCCAGACAACTTATAAAAAACTAGAATCCTTAATCCATGAGGTCCTTAACTATTGGTAAAAATCAAATCCACATGATGAGGTACAACTGTTAACAATCCAATGTCATAATAATTGCTAAATTTAAAATCACAGTGCAAATCTCCAGGATTTCCAATGCCTTGCATAAAAAAATTATCATTACTTTCCAAAATCAAGAACTTTAATATATATGTAGTAACCAGATGCTTGCATTATGTGTTATATCACAATATAATTCTTGATCTATAGAGCAATCAAAGATGTACATAGAGTAATCAAAATCACATATTGAATAGTATCCATCATGTCTCAGCACTCTGATAACCTATGAAAACCAGAAGCACTAATCCATATAGTCAAATGCTAAAATTATCGATTTGTACAGTTCAGCATTCTAGATAGAAAAAAATGTTCAATATAGAATGTAAGGTTGAATAATCAAGCAACACTTGAAATTAAATGTTCATATACAGTCTAAAACAATTCACTATAGTAGAAAAAAATCTTTTTCACAAGTCAAATCTCGGGTCTAAAATGCAAGCACAAAACTGCAATGAATAACGTTGTCATTTTTAACAAATGAATGAGCCATTCAAATCTAATAAAAACGTTTTTTTTTTTTTGTTTCAAGTTCTGATCAAACTATTTAGCAAATTTTTTTCCTGCATGCATTTTTATAATCATCTGCAAAATTTAATATTTTTTTTTTTAAAAAAGAATCTTAATTACAGTTATTCTGAACATATTTTATTATAAAAGCTAATTAAAAGCTAATTAACTAAAATAAAACATATAAATAAAATACCGATATATATTTTTTGTTTCAATTTTAAATCCAGATTTGTATATATATTAATTTATTTTTATTCCTATGATAAAGGTTTTTAATCAGTAAGAAAACCATAATCTAAATTATATTAAAAAAAATAAACGAAGAAGAGATTTTAACTTTAATGGATATATCAAATATATTGTATCAAATAAAATAAGTAAATATTTTATTAAAAATCTTAATTCTAGGCACAAAGTAATGCTGAAATTTCTGTTATGAGAAAAAAGATTAAATTTACCATCATATTATCTAATATCCCTTTATTTGATGTAATGATAGTAAATCCTTTATTAGATATAATGACATCAAGTGAAAAACTTAACAGAAAATTGTCTCTAGAAGATGCAATAGAAATCTGCTGGAGATTAAATTAAACATTTGAGAAGCAACCTGAGTCAAATATCATCTATGTTAAAGGGGAAGATATTAAACCTTTTATTCTAGACAAATCTACTATTGTTCTGCTGAAAACAGCAATGCTTCAATTTATATAATTACCATGGATAATGATAATAAAATAATTCTTCACAGCAGACTTATACAAAAGAAGCAAATAATCCAAAACACATGATATAACCAATGTTGTAAGCATTACTCAGAAAGCATCACATGTATGTCAACTAGTGCTTCCACAAAATTACATCTTTTATAAAACTTACCTAAAATACTTATTTACCATGGTCTACTCACTTATTGTTGTAAAAATTTAACAATGTCATAAGTTGTCAATGTTTTATAATGGTTCTTATTTGTCTAACATGTAACATAAAGATTTTTATTAGAGATTCTAAGCACATTGTGGAATTAAATTAATGCATGAAGATATAGACCAATGGAATATTTATAAGCTTTAATGTGGAAAGCTTATTCACAAATCTATTCAATGATAAAGCATTGTTCATTGTAAAAAAAAGATATGATAATAACGTATAAACTATAATAATTCTTTCTGTTGGTAATATAGTGTAGCTTTTAATGCCATGAAAAATAACATAATTTTCTACATAACTGAAACAAAATCAAGATATGACTATGGATTCACCACTGACATCCCTGATTAGCATTCTTTGCTGGAAATATTTGAAACCATAGCCATAAATACTGTCAATGATACATTTGTTATACATGCAAATGGTGAAATACTATTGCAAACATTCTAAACAATCATCAATAACATATTTTCTCCAACTAAATGTTGTAATAGAATTAAATGAACAAAAATATAACATTTCTAAAGGTAATTGTGATTTTTTACCCAAATGATAAAATCAAAACTATGGTTCTCTTGACCCCCCCCCCACACACACACAGTAAAATACTTACTATATGCATTCAGTTATGACAGAAACAAAAGTGGAATTTTACTACCACTGTGGAACAGAATAAAATGGACTTATTTAAAAACCTATAATATGAAGAACAAAGCCCAACATATAAACTTTCATGAAAAGTAGTTACTCATCCATTATTATTTAAAAAATCTTAAATGAATAACAAAAAGAAATATCAAACGAAAATAGTGATAGATACTGTGATGTATCCACAAATGCTAAAAATAACAGACAAATTAAGGGAAACTTGTAATCAATATAATATCAGAATAGTTTTCCAAAGATATAGAACATTATAAAAAAAAATCCTAACTTCTATGATGTCTGAATTTTAAATTTCAAATAAGAAAAAGAAAATCTTTGAAATATTATGTGAATATAGAAAGACATATATCAGTGAAACCAAACACCCCAACAAAAAATAGTTAAAATAACACAACATAATGATTGCTAAGTAGAAAAAAAAACAAATATGTAGACTAAGCATGTGCCAATAAACATTTGTTTTATTATTAGAACATAAGAATATTGGGCAGAGAAATATGTGAATGAAGATCCTCACATGGTAATGATAAATAATCCTTAAGACAACTTTCTAGTGTAAAAATTTTGGAAACCATTCATTAAAAGAGGTTACATCAGGAGGATTTTTATAGCTTTTGAAAGAATTGCCAAATTGGTTATAGCATCACCTTAAATTCAGTAGTCATAAATACGGTATGACTTCCAAGCTAATGCAGTTACTGGACAAATTAGTAATACCTAAAAAAGAGATAATAATATCACTTAAAATATCCTGCTCTGTACTAACCAATTTGTTATTATTACTAGGTGAATGTATTTGGAAAGCTAAAAATAAAATAAAAATTTTTTTAACACTATTTAACAATTAAACAAGATAATGGAAATCATCCAACATATATAATGTTAGGTAAAATGTCATCACTACTAAATACAGAGAGCAATATATATAATAAATCATTTCTAAAATGAATGTTTTGATTTCAATATTGTATATCTATTGAAGAACACAAAATAATATCTTTGTTTTTAATGATTTTTAGAGGGTTTTAATCGGGTAAAATTCATAAAGTATTTAAATCAATATGTCTTATTTTTTAGATGCAAATATTTTAATCAATATATTTTACCCATTTTAAAACGGTTTATTTTGATACAATCAAAATAAATTTTGTTTTAAAAATTCAATTTTATCTTCTTTTTTTTTTTTGTTTAAACAAAAACATACAATCTTTCATCACCATTACATTTATCCTCTTACAAACTCGTTTATCATTTCACTGCTTTTTTATCTTTCTAATATATACTTTTCTAGATAAAAGGTAGATGCAGAAAGTAGTGCTTTTAATTGTATTTGCATTATATTAGCATATTATGAATGCCAAAACGAACAAACATAAATTTACAGAAGAGCCTTAAAAAAAATGACAATTATTGGATTTATGAGAGAATATAGAAATGTAGCCGTTTCTGAAAAGCCGATTTAAAAAACAAACAAATACTATTTTCTAAAATGTTTGTAACCTTTATATAAATATAAATGTATCTACATTTGTCATTGAAAATAAAGTAAACGTACCTTTTATTATTAATACCTAAAAAGGTTTTGCTTAAAAATGTTTTGAAGTAAAGTTTAATTTCTTTTCTTAACAATTTTTTTATTTTTTTTAATCAGTTATCAAGATATAAATCTTTAAACCTACATAATTATATGTTGTTTAATTATATACTATATATACAAAGTATATACATTTTTGTTTTAACTTATATATATATATATTCTAACAGTAAATAATCATCATTTCAGGTTTGAAATAGGTAGACGGAACCAGTGGATTAATTGAACAATAATTTGTATCTATTAACATACAACAGTCGATTATGTAATGGGATATGAATACTACAGTACAAGTTTTATCACATAACTAATGATACACTATATATATTGTAACTATAGAATCTCATTCACAGACATATATATTCTTAAATTTTAAAAAAAATTATATATCTTTGTGTGTGCGCTTATTGTATATATTAACAAGCCATATTTATTAGTAAGCAGTGCTGAGAAAGTGAATATTACAAGAAATAATATTATTTGCAATAGCCTTATATTAAATAAAGCAATTAGTTATATAGCTTGGTTTTTCTTAAAAATACAACAGGCTAAAAGGTCACAGCTAAGGTCAACAAATTTATAGTATCTGAACTGACAGTATGAATGCATAAATCAGACAACCACAGACATTATTAATTATCCATAAATTTTAATTTTTATTTTTATATTTTCTGAATTTTTAATTGTCCAAAAAGAAAAAAGTGATTTTGAAACAATGGAAAGTGATATTAACTTTCTTTTTAATTACTTTATCATTAACCAGGTCTGGAATTTCTGTTTTGTTTCTGAAATGACAGTTGGAAGCGACTTTTACTTTTAGCTTGGACAAAGCTGAGGAAGGTGACAGAAAACTGACGTATAAAAAGCTGCTGAGAAAGAGAGATGGGGATGATGGTCAATATTATGTTATTCAGGGGAGTATCTTTCAAGCTCTCAGAAACAGAGTTGATTTTTTTTCTCTCCAGCTTTTCTCTTAGAAAAAGTGAAAGCAAAATTCCAAAATCTTGCTTTAAGTACCATAAAAGATGTGCTGACATATAAACACTATAACAATTAAGCTATTCTGGAGGGATTGATAGAGATTGAGTCTCTAAAAGAAGATGAATAGTAAAATAGTGTTATAAGCAGAGTTCACCAATTACTACTTTAAAAAATGAACACAGTGTTTCTATATTTGATCAGCTATAAGAAAAAGATAATGCATTGCTGACCTGCTACATTTTGTTCCTGAGATCTCTGCCATCATGGGTTAATTCACTGGTATGTCTGTAAACTTATATATAAGTCTTTAATACCCAAAGAATGGACATGTTTAAAGTCAACCACACATGGTGTCTCAGTGACTTCTTTTTCACCACCTGGCCTATTAAAAAATCATCACCTATAAGGGGGAGTAGATGAAGAAAGGAGAGAAGAAAGAAGAATATTTCATAAAGTCCACACATCAAGTCTCAACTAATCCATTTATCAATTTTTTAAAGTTTCTTTATATTCATCAAAAGTGCCAGCAATAGCTTTTAATCGTAAAAACAAGCTAAGCCAATGCAGTCTGAAGCTATAAGCAAGAGAGCAGTGTGTTGTTTTAATTAGGACATTGATAAGAACTGCAAATGAATGGGGTAACTTTACAATTTTATTAACACTTTCTTTCTTTACTTATTAAAAGGAATCTTTGAAGCTCTTTATATGGTCAAACATTTTTTCTTTTTCTTTTAATTAATACATAAACATTAAAAGTGTGTTCATTGATTGTATTATTAATGGTCATTACTGCATAACAACACACATACATTTTGAAATTATTAAAGACAATGTTTCATTATCTTTGAATATTTTTTTATTATTGTAATGTAATATTTTTATTGTTATATTATGAGCTAAATAAGGTACTTGAGCAATCTATCAATATATCCTTTATAATGTTATTTTATTTATCTATTTACTTATTTACATTTGATGTAATTTGTTTTTTGCTCAATATTTAATAATATTTTTTATATGTGTGTGATTTATTTAATCAATGAATAATATAAAGGGAAACTGTTATAGTCCTCCCTTCTCTCAGAAATAGACTATTCCAGATGCTGCCTTATCTGATCGGATTAGGCATTGTTTGCCACAGGCCAATAGGATGATGTATAGATAAAAGCATAGCCAATGATTATTACAGGCCAATGAGCAACGATGCTTGCTGAATCCAAAGATTTTCAATAAGGTCAGGGATCTGGATATAAATAGTCAGCCTTTTGTGAGGATCAGGGAAGAACGTGTCTAACCTGAAAAGACTCTTTGCGTTCTCCCAGGGAAGCTCTGCTAACCTAAACAGCAGCAAGTATTCTCTTTGATAGCACTACGCTATTTAGATCTACGCAGCTAGGCAAGTCCCACAGTGACCGGATGCTGCTAAGATCACTCTCGGCTCGAGGAAAGCTGTCTTGTACAGCTGGAAGAGTCATAGACCCTAGATGTGAGGCAAGCCATAAGGTGTGGCTGGAAGCGGCAGGCAGAACACAGAGTTTACATTAAACTCCAATATTCAACTTGTAAATATTCATTTGTATATATTGTATTGTATATATTTGTACATAATAAAATATATTAATTGTAACACTTGTTTCAGTATTATTTTACATTATTTACTGTTAGTTGGGTCTGTAATCCAGACCAAACACAACAGATTTGGCACAGTTTGACAAAAGATCACCCCCCCCCCCAAAGCTGGAAAAAGAAAAAAACTTGGAAAATGTAAATACGCAAGTGCGCAATTATTTAGACACTCATAAGTTATGAAGCTGTGATTACTAAATCACACTTAAATAGTGTCCAAGTGAAATATGTATTTATTAAACAGACCAATCAAAATTGGCCTTCCTAAAAAAGATAGAAGCTCACCCTAGTGGAGTAAAAAATCTTTTGAACGTAAACATATCGAGTGGTTACTCGCAAATATACGGAAAAAATATTTTTCTCATGTGATAACACAGAGAAAAAATGGCTAATATAATTGGCTCAATGGAAGCTTTTGATCCAGGGTTCCCTGAAAACTGGTCAAGCTACAAAGAGCGCCTAATTTTTTATATGTAGGCCAATCAGATCAAAAAGTCTGAAATAAAATTAGTGACACTGATAACGTTAATCGGGTCGCAGACGTATAATATTTTAAAATCGCAAATTGGGTCAGAAACACTGGCTGACTTGAATTTTGAGAAAGCGTTGGCAATTCTCACAGAATATTTTTTCTCCAAACCGCTAACAATAATGCAGAGATATTATTTCAATCTCTGTGCACTGGCAGAGGGAGAAAAAGCTAGAGAATTTGCCAGGCGAATACGAACATTAGCACTCATGTGTGAGTTCAAAGAGTTCTTAAATGAAGCACTATGCAATCATTTCATTTGTCGCATGAATGATCATAATTTAAGACTAAAACTATTAATGACACAAGATATAGATTTTGAAAAAGCTGTAACTCAAGCCACGCTGGCAGAATCTATAGGGTGTCAGGCAAATCCATTACAAAAAATGGATTATACTGTTCAAAAAGTAGAACATAACGCTGAATCTGACAAGAACTCAGCTCAACAACAACAATGAGTGTAAAGCATTGTTATAGATGTGATGAACCGATCCATGTGCAAACAGAATGTCCACATCTCCATACAGTGTGCTCATTTTGCAAGCGTGTCAGTCCTATAAGAGCGGCATGTCTAAACTTAAAAAGACAAACAGCCAATATGAGAATGAAAAAAAAAACATTCCAAAAAACAACAAAGGCAACTATAAGAAAAATAAACAAGTTGCCAGTATAAATCACATTAAGGACAATCAGTCTGGATTTATACAGATTATTATGATTAATGATACACCACTGAGAATGAAACTAGACATAGGGTCAGCAGTGTCTATTAGTTTCAAAAAAGACTTGGGCTATCATTAATAAAAATAATAAATATAATCTGCATCCTAGCACCAGGACTATAACAGATTATCAGGGTAAAAAAATAAAATTCTCGGGTCAGACAAGAGTTAAAATAACTATGCCTAACAAAACTATACACCTACTGCTGTTAGTGGCATCAGGTGATCACAGCAACTTGTTAGCCATGACTGGTTCTGTCACTTAGGCTTTGCAGTGTAAAAGGTGAACCAGATCACAACATTAGCTAAATTAAAGGCTAATTACCCTGAAGTGGTCAAAAAAAATCTAGGTCAGTATCTAGGACCACCAATTCAGTTATCACTGAATAAAGAGATAAAACCAGAAGTCAACAAAAAGCTGAGAACAAAAATGAATATGAGAAATTGGAAAACCAGGATTGCCAGAACACCACTAGCTTTGCAGACTAAAGTGTTATACAGAATGTATAGAGGACACCCTAAATGGATTCCAGCAGTCGTGATCCAACAGAAAGGACTCCACACCCTTATAGTCAAAACAGCAGATGGATGTCAACATCATCGCCATCGAAAGTAACTTAGACTATATTATACTGATGCAACCACAAGGAATGAAGCTACAGAGACATGCAGTACAGGCAAGGAGGACCAACAAACCAAAGATGGCAGCAAACCAGAACCAGCACTGAAGTGCATTAGTCATCCTCCAGCGCACCTGCATGACTGTTCTCTAGGCTAAATTTTAGCCAGGTAAGAGATGTTATAGTCCTCCCTTCTCTCAGAACTAGACTATTCCAGATGCCACCTTATCTGACCAGATTAGGCATTGTTTGCCACAGGCCAATAGGCTGATGTATAGATAAAAGCATAGCCAATGATTATTACAAGCCAATGAGCAACGATGCTTGCTGAATCCAAAGATTTTCAATAAGGTCAGGGATCTGGATATAAATAGTCAGCCTTTTGTGAGGATCAGGGAAGAACGTGTCTAATCTAAACAGACTCTTTGCATTCTCCCAGGAAAACTCTGCTAACCTACACAGCAGCAAGTATTCCCATTGATAGCACTATGCTATTTAGATCTACGCAGCTAGGCAAGTCCCACAGTGACTGGATGCTGCTAAGATCACTCTCAGCTCAAGGAAAGCTGTCTTGCACAGCTGGAAGAGTCATAGACCCTACCGATCTGTGAGGCAAGCCATCAGGTGTGGCTGGAAGCAGCAGGCATAACCCAGAGTTTACATTATACTCCAATATTCAACTTGTAAATATTCTGTTGTATATATTGTATTGTATATATTTGTACATACTAAAATATATTAATTGTAACACTTGTTTCAGTATTATTTTACATTATTTACTGTTACTTGGGTCTGTAATCCAGACGGAAGAGCGTCGATTTGGCACAGTTTGACAAAAGATCGACCCCCCCCCAAGCTGGAAAAAGAAAAAACTTCGAAAATGTAAATACGCAAGTGCGCAATTATTTAGACACTCGTAAGTTATGAAGCTGTGATTACTAAATCACACTTAAATAGTGTCCAAGTGAAATATGTATTTATTAAACAGACCAATCAAAATTGGCCTTCCTAAAAAAGACAGAAGCTCACCCTAGTGGAGTAAAAAATCTTTTGAACGTAAACATATCGAGTGGTTACTGGCAAATATACGGAAAAAAATATTTTTCTCATGTGATAACACAGAGAAAAAATGGCTAATATAATTGGCTCAATGGAAGCTTTTGATCCAGGGTTCCCTGAAAACTGGTCAAGCTACAAAAAGCGCCTAATTTTTTATATGTAGGCCAATCAGATCAAAAAGTCTGAAATAAAATTAGTGACACTGATAACGTTAATCGGGTCGCAGACATATAATATTTTTAAAATCACAAATTGGGTCAGAAACACTGGCTGACTTTAATTTTGAGAAAGCGTGGCAATTCTCACAGAATATTTTTTCTCCAAACCGCTAACAATAATGCAGAGATATTCTTTCAATCTCTGTGCACTGGCAGAGGGAGAAAAAGCTAGAGAATTTGCCAGGCGAATACGAACATTAGCACTTATGTGTGAGTTCAAAGAGTTCTTAAATGAAGCACTATGCAATCGTTTCATTTGTCGCATGAATGATCATAATTTAAGACTAAAACTATTAATGACACAAGATATAGATTTTGAAAAAGCTGTAACTCAAGCCATGCTGGCAGAATCTATAGGGTGTCAGGCAAATCCATTACAAAAAATGGATTATACTGTTCAAAAAGTAGAACATAAGGCTGAATCTGACAAGAACTCAGCTCAACAACAACAATGAGTGTAAAGCATTGTTATAGATGTGATGAACCGATCCATGTGCAAACAGAATGTCCACATCTCCATACAGTGTGCTCATTTTGCAAGCGTGTCAGTCCTATAAGAGCTGGCATGTCTAAACTTAAAAAGACAAACAGCCAATATGAGAATGGAAAAAAAAACATTCCAAAAAACAACAAAGGCAACTATAAGAAAAATAAACAAGTTGCCAGTATAAATCACATTAAGGACAATCAGTCTGGATTTATACAGATGTATTATGATTAATGATACACCACTGAGAATGAAACTAGACATAGGGTCAGCAGTGTCTATTGTTTCAAAAAAGACTTGGCCATCATTAATAAAAATAATGAATATAATCTGCATCCTAGCACCAGGACTATAACAGATTATCAGGGTAAAAAAAATAAAATTCTTGGGTCAGACAATAGTTAAAATAACTATGCCTGAACAAAACTATACACCTACTGCTGTTAGTGGCATCAGGTGATCACAGCAACTTGTTAGGCCATGACTGGTTCTGTCACTTAGGCTTTGCAGTGTAAAAGGTGAACCAGATCACAACATTAGCTAAATTAAAGGCTAATTACCCTGAAGTGGTCAAAAAAGATCTAGGTCAGTATCTAGGACCACCAATTCAGTTATCACTGAATAACGAGATAAAACCAGAAGTCAACAAAAAGCTGAGAACAAAAATGAATATGAGAAATTGGAAAACCAGGATTGCCAGAACACCACTAGCTTTGCAGACTAAAGTGCTATGCAGAATGTATAGAGGACACCCTAAATGGATTCCAGCAGTCGTGATCCAACAGAAAGGACTCCACACCCTTATAGTCAAAACAGCAGATGGATGTCAACATCATCGCCATCGAAAGTAACTTAGACTATATTATACTGATGCAACCACAAGGAATGAAGCTACAGAGATATGCAGTACAGGCAAGGAGGACCAACAAACCAAAGATGGCAGCAAACCAGAACCAGCACTGAAGTGCATTAGTCATCCTCCAGCACACCTGCATGACTGTTCTCTAGGCTAAATTTTTAACCAGGGAAGGGATGTTATAGTCCTCCCTTCTCTCAAAAGTAGACTATTCCAGATGCCACCTTATCTGACCGGATTAGGCATTGTTTGCCACAGGCCAATAGGCTGATGTATAGATAAAAGCATAGCCAATGATTATTACAGGCCAATGAGCAATGATGCTTGCTGAATCCAAAGGTTTTCAATAAGGTCAGGGATCTGTGTATAAATAGTCAGCCTTTTGTGAGAATCAGGGAAGAACATGTCTAACCTAAACAGACTCTTTGCATTCTCCCAGGGAAACTGTTCTAACCTACACAGCAGCAAGTATTCTCATTGACAGCACTATGCTATTTAGATCTACGCAGCTAGGCAAGTCCCACAGAGACTGGACGCTGCTAAGATCACTCTCAGCTCGAGGCATGCTGTCTTGTACAGCTGGAAGAGTCATAGACCCTACCGGTGAGGCAAGCCATCAGGTGTGGCTGGAAGAGGCACGCATAACCCAGAGTTTACGTTAAACTCCAATATTCAACTTGTAAATATTCAGTTGTATATATTGTATTGTATATATTTGTACATAATAAAATATATTAATTGTAATACTTGTTTCAGTATTATTTTACATTATTTACTGTTAGTTGGGTCTGTAATCTAGACCAAACACAACAGAAACATTTTAACATAATATATGTTGACATATCACAGTGTGTGTGCATAAGTAACTGCTTATACAAACAAGTCAAAAAATAGGTTAGACTAAAATCTTAGTGATTAATAATTTTAGTTTAAGGGAGCAAATTAATAGAAGATTCACACGTTCATGAAAGTAAACACACACACATATTGCATGAATGAATTTTAGCTTTATGCCATATATAATAAAGCTGGAAAAATATTGAATAAGCATTCAATAAAATAGTTTTTTGTTTCATTTTAAACCAGCTTGTTATAAATAGCTAGGAACATATGCATATATTGAAGTTTATTTCATTATGTATACAGTGTTAAATATTTTGTTTTAATTGTGTATTTAATTGTCATAATAATTGCAGTCAATTATATAATTAGCAATTTGATTCATTAAAAGGAAGAATATTAATAAACATAATTATACGATATTTGGTTTCCGAATTCTTATTATTCTTAGTATTGTTAATTTTTTTTCTAATTTTATTATTTTAATTATAATCAATCATCATCACTAATAAAGGTTAAACGTTGGTTAAATGATGTTTTGGATCACACTTTACATATAATTAAGTTTTAAGTAATTATAGGTTGATAGCAAAAAGCTAAAATTTTATATTATGCCAATGGGTTTTGACTATCATCATCAATGGTGGATATTACTGATTAACTCACCGTTTGAGCAAATAATGTTTCAGATAAATAATTATAAATTTATAAGAATCTAAACTTCATGCTATGAGATTCATTATGATCATTCACCATCACTGATAAATATTGATGATTACGTTATCATTTAAAATATAATAGTGTCTTAAGTAAATAACTATAAACTTATAAAAGACTAGATTTTAGGCTATGAGATTCATTATGATCAGTCATCATCACTGGTGAATATTAATAATTAAATCACAGTTCAAATATAATGTTTTAAGTAAGTAATTACAGATTTATAAAAACTAAATTAGTTGTTGTGAGTTAATTGCAAAAGCTGTGGATGGAATCATCATCATCATCACCATTATATTACAATGTATAAATAAATTAAATAAATAGGTTTAATGGCCATATATAAAGAATGGTCTTCACTATGTTTGCTCTTGAGCCATTAATAAGAGCATCTATGCATCAGTCGATCTATATGATCTATATATATATGATATATTTTTATATATAATTTATATATAGATGACACCTGTAAAAGTATTAATTATTAAGAATTTATGTTGTTGGGATCTTGTGTTTTATTATCACGAGAGAAAATAGAAGAAGAAGTTTTTTATCAATGCATGTGTTCTTAAGCATGTACGACAGTGGGTTTGACACGGCACACTATGGACAGATGATATTTATCTAGGTTTAAAACAACCTAGTGGAACACAGGGAAAACACTGTTTTTTATTTTGTGAGTTGGGGGTACTTGATAAATTTTAATAGAAGTATATTTCTCTAATTAATAATTAATAAGTATTTTTGTTTTTATATAAGGAGAAATTAAACATATTTATTACATGTACTTAGCTAAACTGAATAAAAGTGATTAATTTCTTTTTTTCAACTTGATATTTGATGTTATTTTTTCTGATATTTTTAAGTAATTATAAATAGCGCCAGGGTATGTGACCATGAATGGTCTTCTTTATGTGAATGTGACCATGAATGGTCTTCTTTATTGAATGAATATATTATTGGAGAGAGTGTAATGCACTCCATGGATTTCACTGTAATTTTATTCAGTTGCTATAGCTAATATTTATTTACTAGTTCTAATGACTTCTCAATATCGCAAATATTTTAAATCTAAAATTATGCCAGTGGTTATATTCATTTTATTTTGCTTGTTGAAAAATGATATAATTTATTTATCTCATGATTGTAATGACTAAATTAATATTCATGATAGTTGCAAACAGGCTGTCAGTATATTTCTTATAGTTATAAAATGGCAGTAACTATCATCTATGTTTTATTTGTATTTAGTTACAAATTGGCTGCACAACTAGGGCTTGAAACATGCCATATACCTGAGATTAGGAGGAGTCAGAATGGCTTCAGGTTCCATTTTGTAACAGATATTTTATTTAGTTACAATATATAATATATAAGTTCTCCAATAATAGATTTTCACTTATATAATGATGAATGCAAGAATATCCTACTACATGTTTCCATGAATCTTGTAAATCCTGGTTTAAACAAATACAATTGTATTAAGCAATAATGTGGTAATGATTGTGATTTATAATCACACCTATCGCTAAACATATTTTGTTTGTTTTAAGTTTCAATAAAAATAAAAATAAACTCCAGATGCCAAGAATACTCATAATCATCATCTCTACCAATTATTAATATGACACTTCAGCATATTCCCAGTAGTTTGCATGTAATCTTAGAATTGTGAATGATTTATAAAGTAGTATATATCTGTTGAATTTTTAATGTTTTAATTTCATTATAAATAAACAATTTGATTGACAAAACAATAAATTAATGATTTATTAATAAAACAAAAACATAAGTAAGTTGGTTGTCTCTAAATACCAGTGATTTCTAAATGCAGATACATATCAAGACAATTAATATATTTTCAGTTTTTAAATCTATATTTGGAATTCCAAATACAGATGTAAAATATAACATACCACAATAATTGATAGCCTTTTATATTTTATAAGTCTAAAGCCTTTTTATATTGTAAAATGAATATCTTACTAGTAAAATATTTAATGCTATAAATGTTCATTTTTTTAAATATCAGTTTTGTGTAACTATAAACATCTTCATAACTTCCCTTGAAAAGTATTTTTTATACTATATGCTAGATACTTGAATTGTAGTTATAGCAGAATGATGCATATAAACTATCAATAGGTCTTTGGAAATTTAGAAATGTAATGGCAATGTTCATTTTCTTTTCTGTCCTGGCATCTTAGACTATGCCAGTAGCAGAAACTGGTCTGGGGTTGGGATATTCGACAAAGCTTGTTAAGAGCTTATTTTGTGAGCTTTATATATAACATTTGTAAATACAAGTTTATTAAATTAGTCATGTGATATCTGACTTGATTTTTTGTAATTTTACTTTTTTGATATTAAATCTTTGGCGTTTTTGTATTGCTAAAGCTATTAATATAAGGTATATCTGAACTTAGTTCAATCCTATATGACTATTTAAGTTAAATAACTGGATTGGAAGACATATGGATGTCTGAAAATTTCAGATTTTCTAGTTAATAGTTGTACATTAGATAAAGTGCTGGGCTAGTCCTGGTAATTTTAATCTAATGCTTGAATATCCATGCACAATACATAAAATCTTTTTGGAGTGCCATGGTGTATATGAAATTCTATGCAGAGTTGATTCACATTCATACATTGGACAGATTAATTGTATAATAAATATAAGACAGGAAAAACTTATTTTGGTAGTTTGAAAAAAATTCAATTCATCAGCCATTTATTCACACATAAAATTAACTAACAATGAGTCAATTTTAATAAAATACATATTCTGGAAAAGATTGAACAATATGATGCATGACTATTAAGAGAAACTATAAAGATTTTTAAAAATTCCAATAACATAACAATGTTTGGAAAAAGCTATTGGATAATAAAATATTTTTTAAAGTTTATAAACCCATAGAATTTGTCTTTGAGGAAGAAATAATAAGAAAAAAAATTACTCTCACATACTTTTTTATGATTTGAAAAAAAGAAGCTCTGATGAATGTACTTGTTATTGTATTGAAATGTCAGCTATGTAACTATTTTATTAACTACACAAAATCTTCTGAAAACAATAGTATGAAATCTAAGTTTATCTGTGATAACATTAGAATTAATATTTTTCTATTATGTTCTAATAGTTACTCATTTATGTAAATTAAACTAACAATGAGTCAATTTTAATAAAATACATATTCTGGAAAAGATTGAACAATATGATGCATGACTATTAAGAGAAACTATAAAGATTTTTAAAAATTCCAATAACATAACAATGTTTGGAAAAAGCTATTGGATAATAAAATATTTTTTAAAGTTTATAAACCCATAGAATTTGTCTTTGAGGAAGAAATAATAAGAAAAAAAATTACTCTCACATACTTTTTTATGATTTGAAAAAAAGAAGCTCTGATGAATGTGCTTGTTATTGTATTGAAATGTCAGCTATGTAACTATTTTATTAACTACACAAAATCTTCTGAAAACAATAGTATGAAATCTAAGTTTATCTGTGATAACATTAGAATTAATATTTTT
Organism: Epiperipatus broadwayi; assembly: GCA_028023455.1. Classification (NCBI taxonomy): domain Eukaryota; kingdom Metazoa; phylum Onychophora; class Udeonychophora; order Euonychophora; family Peripatidae; genus Epiperipatus; species Epiperipatus broadwayi. The sequence goes on from JAQFVV010013799.1 coordinate 66,330, forward strand.
CTATTATGTTCTAATAGTTACTCATTTATGTAAATTAAAAAAAAGATATGTGTGATCTTTAAAAGACTATTTTTATTTTAATGGCATATAGTTGCAGTCAACAATCTGACTAAAAATAAAGATCTGTTTCGTCTATTTGTTTCATGTCTAAAGTTGTATTTTATTTTAAACTTTTTTTAGAAAGTTGTTAATATTGAAATCTTTTTATTCACATTTAAGTGAAAAAAGTTATTTTAAATAAATAAAAAAGATTAAAATATTATAAGCAATAAATTTGGCAAGGAATATATGTGTGTTGATAAATATGTAAAAGAGCAAAGAAGATATAAGATTTAACTTTAATAAAATTATATAAAAGTTGTAATCATTTAAGTTATACTTTTATTATTTGTTTGCTAATATTAAAGTTAATTTTATAAATAATCGAATGCAAAGCATTTGAAGACAAATGTTCAAGGTGTTTGTGCATGCATGCAAAGTAAACCAAGGAAATATTTTAGTGTCATGTGATTTGTAGGAGATAACCATAGCAATTTTGGATATCATTAATTTTACAGTAAAGGGGAGGGGGGTGTTTAGCCTTAACAAAAAAGGAAATATATTTTATAAGAAACTTTCAATCCAAGTAGATCTTTTTCTTTTGATTTGGTTTTAAAATGGCATGGTATTAAAAATATTAGTCAAATACATAAAAATAGTTCAAGAGAGCTTGTAAAATGATCTTCCAGTTGCCTGCACTATTGCTAGGCTCTGAAGCATAATATCAAAATAAAATAAAACCCTATTTGACAAAAAAAAAATTATATTTTCTAAACTTAAGCATTGATAAAGTTATATTTAGAAGATATTCAGAGAGAAAATTTTACTATATGGGCCAATTAATAAGTTTATCAACATTTCCAAGAATTCTTAAACACCTGTAATAGATTAAACAAGTTTCAGGAGCAACAGAATTTTTGTCTAGAACTTTTAAAATTTAATATAATAATGGATTTTCTTTTGGTCATCTTCACTGTATTATTTTGTCAACAATTATCACTCAGGAAAACTTCTGAAAAATTAGATTAAATCAAAGAAACAGAGTGAAAATAAACTTTAAATTTAGGACTTTAGATTAAGAAAAGAAATAAGGACATTATTTTCATTAATAATGGATGTATTATAAATTGGTGCTATGCATTTTTTCTCAACTCCCAAAAATCATTCTTTAAAAAGAACAAATGTAATATGTATTTTTTATATATAGTACATGTTTGCAAAAATCCCATACAATAACTTTGGTGTAAATGGTTATACTTATTAAGGGTTATATAATGGATTATTAAAATTTATTATCATATTACATTTTAAGTCTTTTAAATACATCATTTTAGGGTAAAAGGAATTGTGTTAATATTTGGTGAGTTGTTAGGGATATAAGAATTAAAAGTAAGACATTGGTTAATTTAGTTTGTTACATGAATAATTTAAATAGTGGCCATCATATGCTTGACATTATCATAGGTTGGTAGTATGTATACTTTTTATTTGCACAAAACGTGGTGAATTTCTTTTATCACAAACTTATTTTTTCTAAGAGATGAAAATTACTCTCATTGTGCAGATATTTCATTCCTTATGTAAAAGATGATAAAATTCTTATTATTCTATGTTAAATAAGAATGTCCATGAATACATGCAGCTTTATATTTATTTTGTTTTTATCATTATATGAAATACACCATTATTTGTGATCATAAGTTAGCTTGCTCAGAAGCTTCCCATATATTATTTAGAATAAATATAAGTTTGATGTGTTATTAAAAAATAAAAACTATTACCTGAAAAATATGTATAAGACTGTATTCCAAATTTGTTATTTATTTTATTAATAAATACTTATACTACCTTTTAATATAATGCTAGTTATGATTTTTTTTCAACTTATAGAAAACCACACTGCTGTAATAACTTCATACTTTAAAAGCTGTAATAACTTCATAAATATGTTATTATTAATGATAATATGAATTCACTTAATTTCCATGTATTTTTTTATAAGGTTGAAACTTATCATTGATTTATCATTACACATATTTGATTCACTATGGCATTTTGATACTTACCCTGAGATAGTACACACACACACACTTTTTTTTTATTATATATATATATATATATATATATATATTAACCATTTCTTTGGCTTAATCATATTAAATTGCTATTAGATATTATAACATTGTAATATAAAAGGAAAAGAGTGAAGTTTACATTAAATGAAACTTTAAGATTATTTGTTTACTTATTTTAAATATATTTCAAGATCAATAAAAGGTCAATTTGATTTTGACGTATATTTACTTGAAATATGCACATATGCAATAGAAGATTCTTAGATATAAATATGTCTGTCTTTTATACGTTTATCTAACCAGAAATGTGAGATTAATTATTTATTGATCTATTATTATACTTATAGTTTGGGTTTATTCAGTGTTGAGGAAATATTAAATAAAATCTGACCTCACCTACCATTGTCTTTACATGTACAGTACAGTTTTTCTACCTGAATGCCTGAAACATTTGAAGAAACAGATTTCAGCATTATTTACGATTACAGATTTTGGCAGCAGATGTAATGTCTCAATGAACATTTCATATAGTTATAATTTTATTTTTTTAATGTTTTGTATGACATTATAAGTGATTCAATCGGCCTTAGGCTATTAATAATTTGTGATGATAATGCCTTTTAATTTGTATGTAATAATTATGTCAACTTTAATATAAAAAAATTATCACATTTAGTGAGGAAAGTTTTACTTGCAGAAAAAGTCATTCTTCAGAAATTATTTAAGATAAGTAGATTTTTTTTGTACTTTTAGTAAGATGCTTTTTTTAGGCAGCAATGGAAAATGTAACAAGTTCTGAACTATTTCTGTATATATAGATAGATTACAATAATTTATTTTATTAGAGATATTTGAATAACTTAGTTACAATGGAAACAGTAGTATAAGTACAATTTTATATGATTATGTAGAAAATCAGAATAATATTCCTAGAAAAAATTGAGATTCACTAGCAGAGAGATTTATGAAATGGACAGAAGGAATCAAGAAAATGATAGAAATATTGATGCAGCAAGAACTAAATGCAAGTAAAAGTAGTGATGATGGAACAAAATTAGAGGTTATAAAGAGTAACTCTGGAGTGAATGACTCTACAGTTGATGATATTTTGGGTGAACGTAATATACATTATTTAAAACCACCAGTTAGTATAATAATGATTTAGGAATCAATAATTCTTCAATGAATAGTGAAGAAAAAGTTGCTTTCAGTGTAAAAAATTTTAAATTTGAAAATGATAATTTTTAAATTGAAGGTTCTTTAGTTTTTGAGGTTTTAATTAAGCAACAGCCCAGCAGAGATGATTATTTTAATGTTGAGAGTTCTTTAAGTAAGGAAAGAAAAACAGTCATAATAGATAGACTTTGTTTTGAAGAGATGCCATGATGAGCTCAAGGTATGCTGATAAAATTTATATAGATAATAATCATGAATATAATGATTCTAGTTTTGATGGAAGAAATTTTATGGCTTGATGAAAAGTTTGGGTTATTGTGTTAGGTAGACTTATATCATGAATTTGCAAGTAATATATATTTTAACAATTTAATTGTAGGAACTGCTGTATCAAATATATGACTGTGAAAAGTTATATAAAAGTCATAGTATTATAATAACATTTAGTTCTTCCCATTCTGTACTTTAATGATGGGAGAGTAAACATGAAGTGTTTAATTTATAATGGTGTAAATTAAAAGTATAATTTGTCAAAATGCATTAAAATGTGTAGGTAGATATGTCTACATTCATGATTATTTGGCTCATGGTTGAGAAGGTGAATAAAGTTTGATATGAAGAATCTGTGTTTTTAGATGAATTAAGAAATAAATGTTTTGGTAAGAACTTATCTGATCTTAGTGGTTGGTTTTATAAATATTATATATATATATATTGTAACGATATATAAATATGTCGTTACATTAATTTAAAATAAAAACTTAAAAGTTCGCAAATAAAAGTAAAAAACTAAACGCTAAAATTAAAATGTTTGTTATACGTATATACATTTGCACAGATGCTAAACTTTAAAAATATTTTTTTCATAAACAAAAAAAAAAAAGTATTTGAACGTATTTTTTTTAATAAAAAAAATACAAGATTGAAATAATAAAAATATTTTAATAAAAAAATAACGTAAGTTAAAATAAAAACAGGTATTAATTAATTCCTGTAATCTATAAATGGAAATGATTGTTTATTAATTATCTAAAAGCTGTTTAATTAAAAAGTCATATGAAAAGTTAGATAAGAGAAGAAAGAGATTTTAGCTTGACCAATGGAAGCACTAAGCCTTGGCTCGGACCCTAACGAAAGTGATGGATTGGTGACGTTTTGTTCATTGAATCCTTGTGGATAATATAAAAAGGGAAATACAGTTTTTTCGGACAGTTCCAGCGTTGTGTGTTTGAGAGATGGGGTATGACGCACATACCACACTCTCTATAAAAAAAATGAAAAGACTGTGATACCTTGAACCAGCTATTGCCATCTCCAGAACATTACTTTCCAATGGAGGCGTCGGGGGAATTAAAAGCATAAACCTGAACTCTTCTACCATAAGCTATATGAAATGAACAATTGTGAAAATCAATTAAGAACTTTCGTCAAGTTTTACAAATTGATAAACCAGCCAACTGAAATGTTAAAACGGACTCTTATCTGACTTTTGTAAGTTTTTAAATCAAATTAATAATGTTTAATTTTATATGTTTTCCGAATGATAAACATCATTTCCATTTTTTTTTTTTTTTCTTATTGTAAGGATTATTTAAATGTATGAAATTTAAGTTGTTTATAGACGCTTGCATGGATTCATTTGCGGTTAATTATATTTTGGTTTTCATATTTGATCAAAATATATAGACATTCGATAATTAATGATACCTTATGGTGAGTATCTAAAATGTATTTATTCGGATGTCTTTTAAGTTATTGGTGACAACGCAAGTATCTTATGGTGAATACTATTGGGTTACTTATAAGTTTCCCTCTGCGATTGTCGGTATCAATAATTTTGTATTTTGATCGTTTATGTTTATTTTGAAATGTTTTTGACCGTGGAATCTATGTAATCGATCTATACCCAACATTTTAAACAAATCTGTGCGAACGTATTTAAATGTTAAAATTAAGTCGGGCGTGAATGGCTATATAGTTTTGTAAAGTTGTATTAAGGGAGGGTAATCTTAGGTTATTCATTTCGTAGTTGAATTGGTTCAATGGATTGGATATATTTGTGTAATTAGTAGATGTAGTATGAGGTCCGCTATGGGCAGGATTATAGATATATGCCACACACCCTCTGTTTGCCTATGGATGGGTTTGTAAGTCGGCAGAAGACCGCAGTCCATTCCTATGGAGTTTTTTGTTAATTGTTCTACTTGCCAACAGATGTCACATTCCTGTTGGTGGAGAGTCAATATCTTCTCTAATTCTACTTACTGTTCAGATGTACTTTCCTGGCAGTATAGTATTTTGTGTTGTCGTATCATGCTACATTGAATACATGAATATATCAGATGGATTGGCGCCAGTTGATTGCGAAATTTGTTGCCTAAGGTTAAATCAGGAAAGAATTTTTTTTTTTCAAATGCAGATTTATGTAGTCTATTCATACTTGACTATCTAAATAAAAATTAAACTTATTGAAATCTTTTTAAATGTAAATTTACAAGTTAATATAAAAATCTAAAAGGTTAAACTTATTCCTCAAAATTTAAATGTTATTTTATACGTGCGTGAATAAATATTTTTTTTATGTGTTAATTTCTGGCAGTGGCTTTTATTCTTTTATATTTAAGATATAAAATTTATAGATTTTTATCTCTGCGTCTCCACTGAGCTAGTGACTTGGGCTAACGATCGGAATATTTAAATAAAGTGGAATCTTAACAGCGCGTATCTGCCTACTTTATAAATTTTTCTAGGCTCAAATGCCTAGATGGCGCCCTTGTAGTGTAGATATTGTTTTTGCGGTTAGATTCGATCTTCACTTCCATTTCGATCGGTATAATATATATATATAATTTTAATAAGTAGCAAGAAAGAATTGTAATGTAAAGTTAATATTTATTAAATCAACATGTCATAAGACAATGTTATTTATATATTTGTGTCTTATAAATCTGGAAGAAATAGAGAAAATAGTCTAATGAAGTCTAATATTTAAAATTAACTTACTTGTAGTGAGTTGTTTTAATCCTGAAAATTAATAACTTTTGCTATAGATTATTTTCTATTATTATTCATTGACTTAGTATTTTTTTAATTTTTCATAAGGGGTGTGTGTATTAGTTAACCCTTGCTGTGAAATAAAAAAAGATATATATGATCTTTAAATATTTTTTTCCATTTTAATTGTATATAGTTGCAATCAAAAATCTGAATTTAAAATAGAGATCAGTTATGCAAA
>JAQFVV010013800.1:1118-72809 GCA_028023455.1 Epiperipatus broadwayi
TCCGATCTCTCTGCAGGGTATAAAAGGAGATTTGAGTACAGAGGTAGAGATAGGATGTCTCCACACTTAAAAAAATTTGTTAAATTTGATACATTTAGGGACAGAAATGATGATCAAAATAATCAGCCTTCTACTAGTGGTGTGACCACAATTCTAAAAAGACCAGCTAATAAAGCAAGTAATAATAAATTAAATTAAAAGTGTCTTTCCGCATGTTAGCAACCTTCAAAGAAATCAGTTCAAAAATTTCTCATAGTCTATATGAGGGTCCATATAGAATATCTTGCAGCAGGTGGTAAATGCATTTATGTTAACCACACCAGATGGTGAGAAAGAACCATAATGCAAGGTGCTTAATTCCATATCCTCTGGAAGTGAATTACAATTTTTAAAGGATGTAGTGTGTGGGTAAAGATTTTAGTGATGTTCAGATATTATATTTTTATACATAATAAAATAATTTATTAATAAGTCAGTAAATGGTAATTTAGGGAGAAATGAATAATATGATAAGAGTGAGTAGATCTAAAAGATCACTTATGAAAAGAGTTATGGATGAATTTGAGAATTTCTCTATAAATATTGTAGGAGTGATCATAAATTAATAAATCTTCAGGATAAAGCACTTTTAGATGAAAAGTGTCTAGATTTATTAGATAATGATTCATTAAAAACTGCTAATGAAACTAGCAACAGGTTTAGAAGTAAAATATAAAAATGTGATTTGAAAAGATAGTGTTAATCCATAGAAATATGTATTTATAGTTTAGTTTGTGTAAAAAGTGTTATTTGAAGGAATTTAAACATATGATATTTCATAGTAAGATTAGGAAATAAAAATGACCTAATTAAAGATATAAATAAAGGAAAGTGAGACTTAATTTATAAAGTAAAAGAAAGTCATGATGATTTTATTTAAAAGTGTTTTCTGGTTGAGATTTTAATGTAAAGTTCCAGTGCTTTATAAAATTTCATGTTAAAGTGATTTATTAAGGATATTTAATGACATGAAAAATGAAGATGTTAATTGTAGATTAAAGAAGATGAAGCAGATGGTTAATTTAAAATTTTTATCCTAAGGAGGAGGATATGCCCTTTTGTATGGGTTCCATTAACTGTTGTATCAATCTATTAAAAAATTTTAAATTCTACATATATTTAGCTATATGATGTTAATTTTATTTATAACAATCTTTAAAAAAGTAATTAAAGTAATCTATGAATATTTGATACATGTGAAAATTGTGGCTTGATGTTTGAGAGAGATGTTTCAATGATGATAATAATATGGTTGGGAAAAACTGGCCATAATCAATACCGCATTAATAAATTTACAACAAATGTTTAAAGTTAAAGTTTTGAAAGACAAGTTAAAATTAAATGCATATATTTATTGTTGATAAAGATTAATATTTAATAAGTGAATATAAATATTTTAATTATTAGTAATACATAATATAAGATTAATATTTGATTTTAATAATATCGAAGTATTAGTATTTTAAGTTATTATAAGATATTATTTTATTTTAAAAATATTTATTTTTAAAATGGAATTGTTAGTTTATTTTTAGATTATTACAAGGGCTTGTGGAAGTGTTGTAAAACAGATGTTAGTTAGACACATACACACATGCTTGTGAGTTTTTTTTAGTAAAGTTGCAAAACCATTTTAAAAATTTGCTTATAAAATTTATAAATATTATATTACTTATCGCGAGATAAAATAAAGATAATTAATGTGAAACATTAAATCTGATTTTTAAATACTGTTTAAAAAACATAACGAATTAAAATAGACTTAATTTGTTTATAAAAATAATCTTATAAAAGTTAAAAGTGAAATAAAGTAAGAAAGTATATTTTAAAAAAAAAAAAAAAAATGTTTAATATGATTTAATGTAATCCATAAAGATTAATTTAAGAATTTAATAATGTGATAAATAATAAATATTAAATAAGTCATTATTTATTTTTAATTCTGTATTGTTGGTAAAATATAAATAAGTTTAGCAAGTTGATTGTTTAATTTACCAATCAAGTGGGGAGTTTCCTTTTCCGGTATAAAACCAAGGTTCAATTGTTCAAGGGGGATTGTGATTGTAATTTTTGTAAAGTAAAGTAAAGCAATAGAAAACAGCTGGGCAGAATTATAGACGCTCTCATAATCGTTTTAAAATTATAAGAGAGTAGTTTTTTTAATAATTTATAAAAGTTTTACCGACAAATATGCAGTGTTAATTTAACTATAATTTCTATTGGATCGTCTTCATTGAAGCTCAATTTACTGTCAAATAGTCATGAAAACTTCAAATAAGGATAAAATGTATTGGAGACTTTATAATCAAAAATTCTAACAAAAATGCTGGATTAACTAGGAGGGATTAGCTAGATGCATAAAAGTAATATGTTGGACCTATATAAATTTAAAAGCTGACCGTAATTAATTTTTATAAAAACAGATATTTAAAAGAATGAGAAATACTTTTATGAAGAAAGTATTTGTAAATTATAAATCTAAGTATATAATTTAGTAAAGAGCTGGTAAATAACAGTAATTGTATAAATACTTCGCCTTGTTAAGTCTTTATAGTTTAAAAGACTAAATTTCTTGACAATTTTAAGCTAAGGCAATATAAATTGGAAATTTAATGGGTAAAGAAATACCTATAAAAAAATTATTATATTAGTAAAGTTCGAACGCTGGTCAGACCAGAAGAATCTTTAAATTAATCTTACCTAGATATTTATTAAGGAAATGTGCAAATCCATTATACATGGATATCCAATTTTAAAATAATTAAATAAGAACTTTATAAATTATAGACTAATTCTAAAAATAATAACTTTTAAAATAATTTTTTTTTCATCTTTTAAAAGAAATAAATCCGGATCTCATAAACTATTTTAATTTTATTTTGTTTTATGGTGGAACTGACTTCCTTACTTTTATTTTGTTTTTAAAAAAGAACATTTTTCATTTTTTCATAAAAAAAACTTTTAAAAACACGTGATGTACCGTGGAAAGGAAGTAATGTTGGTGAAAAGTTTGTGCCTAGGAAAAAGAACTATTGGCGGGTGAAAAGAAGACACCGTTGGATTTTATGTAATATGTTTTTTATTTATTAACTAACATAAATATTTAATTAATTATTGATTTATTAAAGATAGGGAAAGGTACATTTACATTTTTTTGAAAAAGCAAATATTAATATAACATTTCATTGCATAAAGTTTATTTTATAATTATACAACACGTAATATTTTAAAGAACAATTGTTGTTGAGTGTAAATGTTAAATTATTTTGTAAAACTGTAAATCCTGGAGGACATCTTGAAATGGATTCAACATTAAAGTATCATTTATGGTAAAACATTATGTAATAATAATATTTTGATGTATTTGCCATGTTTTCTTTAGATCAACTAAATGTTATTTGATTGTTGAACGGATGTATAAATATTTAAAGAATATACACGCATAAGATTAGTGAAGGGACAGTTATTTTAATATGCATATTTTGAATTTATGATGTAAATTTACTGACAACTGCATATGAGAAATCTAGAAACAATTATGTGATTCTTTCTAGAATAAATTTTAAATGTTTCTGTTACAATATTAGGAATTAGATTATTATATTAGTGTAAGTTATTTATTTTATTTTTTAAGTTAGGTAAGAGATATGTATAAAAATCTATGGTTTTTATTTTATTTTATTAGATAAGTTAGTTAATTATACATAGAAATTTATGATTTTGATTTCGAAGGCTTATTCTTGACATAGATGATGAGGTATAAGAGATTTTGGATAAATATTATTTTTTTTTAAAATTGGTCATCTATTTTTTTCTGAAGTTAAATAAGGTTAAAATGACTTTTGTAGATAGGAAGTTTTTAGGAAGGAATAAGAATAACAAGTAAAGAAAAAGTAATGTGATTTAAATAGAGAAGAATCATAGAATTTTATTTAATATAATACTTTATAAAATATGAAATTATTGAATAATTTTGAAATATTATTTTAATAAAAGAACATTAGCACGATTGCATATTTTTAGTAAGACATGTAATACGTAAATCACATCGGAATGACATAAATAATTATAATCAATAATTGTTATTATATTACAAAGTTATATCAGTTTATACATTAATTGATCTTTGAGTAATATTAATAGTAAATGTGATACATACTAGTACATTATAATATAAATAGCAGTAAGATTTAAATGAAGTAGCATTTTAATTATTAAAGTCTGTTTATTTACATATATGCTACATGAATGATATTTCACATAAAACCTTTTCTTGTATTAATTGATGACAAAATGATGTTTATTAAAATTAAAGTCATAAACTTAATTAAATGCTATTGATAAAACATTTAAGAAATGTATAACAATTTACTTATGATTATGGAAATAATAACAATCGTTAAAATCTTGTATTATTATTTTATTTTTATTTTCTTGGTTCTAATTTTAAAATGTAAATAGTGTAAATAAGTTATTTGTTAAAGTTGATGTAAATAAATTTGTTGTTGTTTCGTAAAATGCGTGTCGAATTCATTATTTTACACTACACAGCATTTGACAACAGATAATTTGAATAAACATAATATTTAATAATATGAATTTATTATTTTATTATTGAGAAAGAAACAAAATATTTTATTAATATAATTTATAGAAATTGATTGACATTAACATATAATATTACAATGGTCACAAAGCAATTATAACCGCACAATATAAGAGTATATGCAATATTATTTATTGCCACAGATTGTTAAATTATGCTATTTTGGTCTATTTTAAAATCAAGACACTATATGGAAATGAAAGACATGTATATGATTTACTTACTTTTCTAATTTAATAGTAGTATAATCAACAGATAGATTAAGCTATACACTAAAGATTATTATTGTTAGTTATTGTTATTACCTTCAGATTTTCCCTTTCCAAAACAATTGCTAAAGTTTTTATTAATTTAGAAATAGATAAGTCTTTAAATGTTAGGACGGTCCTAATTAAAATCATTTTCTGATACGTTAAAAAATTACTTTTCTAATTAGAAATGAATTCAAGTTAATGAGTTTTGAAAGCCTTATCAAAGGAAATGTATCTTAAAACAACTAGTAAATTTTTTGTAAGATTGATTTAGCCTAAAGGCATCAGATATAGTATAAAGCATTCAGGAAAAGGCCTACAGCTATTATTCCTCATTAAAAGAAGCTATATATATTTCATTAGAAGAAGTCTAGTTAAATTATGAAGTGTAATAGTGTTTCTACCATGGTGAAGCTAATGAGTCTGACTACTGTGTTCTTCAAGCCCCTGAAAATCTTCAATGTATGCAACATTAAAATTCATATACCAATCTTAAGGTCATTCTAAACCTTAGAGAAACCATCAAAATACTATTCACATACTTTCAAAATGCCAAGATATCAGCTTTCTTATCCAACTGGACTCTGCCCTGTGGAAATTCTAGAAGCCAACCATGAAGAAATGGTAATATCTTTTCCTTTGAACCTGGCCAGTTCTGAACTTTGGTTAAAACATCTTTAAGCTATCTACTGTAAAATTGTCTTTTTGTTAATGTTAATTTAAATCTATGTAACACTTATCTAACTTGAATTTAATATTTAACTTTCTTCTTATTTTATGATGTTCATTTATTATATTATATATATTTATTGGTAGTGATTTATTAATGTTGTTTATTTTTTTTTTATATGCCAATAATAACTTCAACTCGATAATAATTTCCTTCACAGCATTTGCCTTGTTAAATAATATATTTATTTTTACGTAATTTTACCCACTGCAATCATTTTGATACAGTTCTATTAATTATCGAAGTTGAATGATTTGTACAATTTTTGGTTTATTAATGGCTAATAACAACAAATTATTAGCTCAATTTTTAACCTATGCTCCCGGCCACTTTACTGAATTTATAATAGTTATTTATTCACATTAATTTATTGTTTGCAAAAAGGTTGATAAAGGAATTAAATTCAAATGTTATACTTTCTATTGTTGGTCTTGCAGCGGCATGGATTTAGTGCTACAATTAATATACTTCTTTAATTGCATTAAATACTTTTGATTAAAGCACGTTTGACTTTAATTTAACTTGATCAGGTCATCAAATTGAATACTCTTTATATAAACTGGGTTTATTATTAAATACTTATGATTACCAAGTCATCATTTTCTCTCCAATAAATAAGTTGACGCGAGCCATCTCCTGTTTCATAGGCTTGTCCTCAGTGATATTTCTATAGTTTAATTATCTAGGAAGAAAGCACTTCCTCCACTTGCTCTGCTTTATATTTTGAACACCAAAGATTCGAGGCTACGACCCAACCTGGTTTTCCTCGTGTTCTATGGATCCTTCATAGGGTATTGAAGACTTGTCAAATACAAGCAGCCCTGTTATTTTCTCAAATCATAGACAGTCATTATTTTTCATGATGGCTCTGCGCTCATAAGCTGGTCAGTAAAATGCTTTATTTCTCAGTTCCAGTAAAGCCCGCTCTCATGCTCGGGAATCGTGATGAATTGATTTTAATAAGCTCGAATAAATTCATGGTTATTTATAATTAAATAAGTTTTCTATTAAATATTAAAAGTTAAGTTCTAAATACGTATTTCCTCTTGCTCTTTATGAACTGATTTGGCACGTGAAAATAAACTTCACATTCTTTTCCTTTAGAATCAGAATAATAATTTCAGTCATAGCCAAATACCTTTATCTATCTTTATTTTCTTGTCGGGGGCATAGACATATATTTATCATATAATATTGCTTGAATAGTATTGGCATATAATAAGGACCTGCCATTCTTGCTGTAAATATAAATATATTTAAAGACTAGAGGTAATCTATATATAATCAATAATCTAAAAAGTTGAACAAAATTATAATTATTATTAAACATTTTATTAACACATTTGGGTTTTTTTTTTTTAACTTTCTTTCTTATTCAAATTATTTTGAATATTAATGCTCACTGTCTTGTATTGGCAACCCGAAATATATATGAGTTTAATTTATAAAGATTGTTAGTTATTTTATTATACTTTATTAGAGTTAGATCAGCAGTTCATTAATCATCATCATCCGTTGAGCTAGTTCCTTGGCGCATAGTCATGTACCGCCGACATATGTCATCCATTGATTTGATCTGAGTTTCTGTGAGTTAGCCTTTTAAATTCAGTTTGAACCACCTGAGTTTAACCCACTCTTTGAGCCTTGGGTTTGTTGATGTATTGGCTTTTTGATCTGTACAATATATATTATTTATAATACTTCACTCATATACACTTTAATGCAATTAATTTTCTTAAAAACTTCTTTATTTTCTTACAGTTTCGACTGTCCAGTAGTCTTCTTCAGAGCTACAAGATTTGAATAATACAAATACATAATTATCATTTCACATATATATGTATAAATCTTATATAAATCAAAAATATATATATCTCTATCATTTTACACACATATATACATATATATCAAAATATACACATATATTTTCTTCATATATATATACACATATAAATCTATATCACCCCTAGACATATATATATATATATATAATCCATATCTACATCTATATATATATGCATATCCAATACCTAGACATACCTCTTTTAAACATACATCCATATACAGATATACATACACCTATAGACATATATACAATCCTCATATATCTTTACTAATACACATCCATATGTATATTCTATCTACACATATATAAAATACAAAACATATCCAATTCACCGTTTTTTAATTTTTTACCTTTTTAAACAATTCCATTTTTACTTATTTTTAAATCAACCTTTTAAATATTCTTCTTTTTAATATTATTTTATAATATTTAATACTATTTTATTATTATTATTTTTATAATTATCTAATATATAACATCTTTTACTTTACTATCTTTAATTTTACTTTTTATAACTTTTATCTCTATTTCACTAAATAATATTTTTAACATTATTACCTCCATCTTCCTTACAGTTGTTTTAACTTTAATTAAAATGACCGTTTTTTTCAAAATTTTCTATCTTATTTATTCATTTAAAACAGCTTCCTCTGTTATCAATATTATAAAACTTATAATTCTATTTAAACCTTCCAACTTCCCAATTATAATCATTAACCATATTCCAATATTATAAAATAACTACTTTACCATTATTCCACATCTAAATATACATATCAAACATCCATATTTCCTACATATATATATACATCTTCACATTACCTCTATACATATAACTAAAATAATATATAAAACCAATATATAAACCCAATACATAAAACTATATCCAAAATAAAAGATTACAAAATTAAAAAATTAACAATTTAAAAAATTAACAATTTAAAAATTATTAATAAATCCCTACCTACACATATACACCCACACACATATATATATCCAAAAATATAATTCTATCCCTTAAAACACATTCGTATATATACCTACATTCCCAATATATATATCTCTATTCATATATATACCTATATTCTCATATATACCTATATTCATAACACATACCTACATATATCTATCCTCCTAGACATTTATACATACCCACCCACATAAATACTCAACTTACTTATAAATTACATATGTAACTATACAAACTACATCTAATGCCCCAATTTATATTATCTTTATAATCTATTTTATTTCTACGGTTATTTTTTCATTTTATTATCTATCTTGTTTAATACATAATACCTTTTTACTTCCTTATCTATAACACAAAACTATCCAATAGACCATTTTTTATTACCTTTAAAACTATTTTATTATTACTTTTATTTTTTAATTTTCTATAACAAATTTACAAAATTTTATAAACATTACCCTTTTTATTATTTATTCTTACTATCAACTCCCTCTGTTATCAATTTTATAAAACTTATAACTATTTTTAACCTGTATTTATTAACAATCTCTACAAGTCTTTTATGTATATCCACATAATATAACTTTTAACCTACTTTCTTTTATTACTATTATTAATACCATTATTATTAATCAATCACAACAATAAACATGCTAACACCAATATCTTTTCCAAACCATATTTTAATTTTATATTCAATATTCGCTACCCATATACACATTCATACATTCGTAAAACATACATATATTCTTATTTTTAATTACTAATAAGCCTGTAAATCCAATACTGCACCTACCAACACTACATTCTTAGTCCCCATCCCTATTTAAACTAGGCCTTATCCTCTTAATTAGTATCGCTTCTTTTATTTTTCTATCTCTTCTTTTATTAGTATATCCGAACATTTTTATACTCTCTTTGTCAAATACATGCCCTGTTTCCATAGTATGCAAATAAATCGGTGAATTTTTGTCATACCTATGTTGATTTAATCTCGTAAAAATAGAATTCTTTGTCTCCCCTACATATTTAGTCCTTATCACATTTAGCTTACAATATCTACAATCTATTTGATATATGCCATTTATACATTTTTGCATATCTTTAATGTATTTATTATCTAATATATTCATTATATTTTTTCTTTTTTTATTTACTATCTTATACTTAATTACATTATTATATCTTTTATTAATTTTTCTAATAATTTTATTAACATCCTTAACTATATTATTACTATATGTTTTAACCCCTATATACTCCTTCTTTATATTTTTATTTCTATATTTAACACTTTCTTCTTCCTTATTACCTTTCTTATATTTATCTTCTATTAATTTTATATTCTTCACTATTACATTCTCTGGATACTCATTTTCTTTAAATTCCTTTACTATTAATTCTACTTCTTTTTTATATTCCTTTTCACTTGAACAATAATTAATAGCCCTACATATTCTTGAACTTATGCTACTTATTTTATATTTATTATCTGTATTAGAATTCCAATTCATTATATTACTATTTCCATTCACTTTTTTATACACAGATGTTTCTATTCTACATCTATTTTTAACATATGTTTTTGTTAACAATATGTCCAAATATGACAACTTATTATCTTTTTCTCTTTCCATTGTAAATTTAATATTTCTATCTAAGGTATTAATTTTATCTAAATATTTATCAATTTGTCTTTCACTTCTATTAAAAATTAATAGATAATCATCTACATATCTTTTCAACATTATTGGTCCAATTTCCTCATCTATCATCATTTTTTCTATTTCCTCCATATATATATATATACAACTTAATATCCCACTCAATGCCCCTCCTATCAATAACCCTTTTCTCTGCTTAAAATATTCTCCATTAAACTCAAACATTATTTCCTTACAACACAACTCTAGAATCTGTTTTAATTTATTTATTGGTATTTCTATTACTTTTCTTTCATCTTCCATATATTTATTAATAGCTAAATCTATCACTTTATCTACATCCAAATTCGTGTACATTGACACTATATCTATCTTAATCATTGTCAACCTATATTTAAAATACTTATTAACTTTTTCTTTAATTTCTTTAATTAACTCCTTATTGTTTTTTATAAAAGCACTGCTTTTCTTATTAATGTATTTTTAAAAATATTATGTGCTAACCATTTAGATACCTTATCAAAATATGCACCCTTTCCATTTATTACTGGTCTTAATGGCACTCCTTCTTTATATATTTTTGGTGCTCCATATATTCTCGCTAATTCACAGTCTTTATTTCCTAATTCATCCAATGTTCTTCTATCTATTAATTTATTATTAAATAACCCTTTAATTAATTCATACATTTTTTTACTTTTTATTCCAGTATCATCCTTCATTATTTTTACAAAAAATTCTTCTGACAACATTTTTTTCAATTTTTTCTATATATTCCTCTCTTTTCATTTATACTATTTTACTACCCTTATCAGATTTTATGAATATTATATTATCTTCATACTTCTTTTTAATATCTGTTACCTCTTTAACAGTTATTCTACTCTTTCCTTTATTTTTATTCTTTTTATTACCTTTATCTTCTAATCTTTTTCATTTTATATATCATATTATTACTTTCTTCTTTTAATCTTTCCATCCATTCTTTATCCTTAACACTTATAATATTATTAATTTCTTTATTTTCATAATAATAAATATTGTAATTGCTTTCTATATATTTCTGTGCCAATTTCTCTATTAATGCTTGCACTTCTAATATCTCTTTATTATTACACTTCCCATATGGCACATATTTTATTCCTTTTTTAAGTATCTCTTCTTCTTTCAATTCTATACCACTTACATTACATATTTCAATATTATTTTTTTCATATTCTTCTTTATTCCCTTCTTCTTTCTCTTTCTTCAAATTATCCATTTTTCTTTTATGTCTCAATCTTGTATTTTCATTTACAATTTCTTTCTTTCTTTCACATAATTTTCTAAATAAATCTTGCTTCCTAGTTATCCTTGTAATCAATATTCCTTCTATTCTTTCAATACTATTATATATCTTTTTTTTCTTTTTGTATTCCTTTCTTATATATTCTTTTAAAATTTTCTTTTCTATATTATTTATAATGTTTTCTTTATTTTTAATTCCTTTTCTTAATTTTCTCATCTTAATAAAATTTGGTATTAGATTATATCTTTCACAGTCCTTCATGAATTTAATATTGTTATTCACATTATTTAATTTTAATATTAATTTCCATCTGTCATTTAATATTCTTGATATTTCATATCCTTCTAATTCTTTAATGTAGTCCATTAACATTTTTATATTGGCTATATTTTCCATCTCATATATTATATATTACATATATCCAAAACTTGTCTTTCTTCTTTTCTCTAATCCTTTGTGTGATTTTTTTTTTATCAGAAGTATATTCTCTTATTTTTCTCCTTCACTTTTTTTGCATATCTTCATATAATCATATATATTATTTATAATACTTCACTCATATACACTTTAATGCAATTAATTTTCTTAAAAACTTCTTTATTTTCTTACAGTTTCGACTTTCCAGCAGTCTTCTTCCGAGCTACAAGATTTGAATAATACAAATACATAATTATCATTTCACATGTATATGTATAAATCTTATATAAATCAAAAATGTATATATCTCTATCATTTTACACACATATATACATATATATCAAAATATACACATATATTTTCTTCATATATATACACATATAAATCTATATCACCTCTAGGCATATATATAATCCATATCTACATCTATATATATATCCAATACCTAGACATATCTCTTTTAAACATCCATCCATATACAGATATACATACACCTATAGACATATATACAATCCTCATATATCTTTACTAATACACATCCATATGTATATTCTATCTACACATATATAAAATACAAAACATATCCAATTAAAGATTAAATTAAAGATTAAGATTAGGTAAATTAAATTTGAGTTATAGATGCACATATGCATTTCTAAATGATGACACTAAATCTAAAGTTAATTAATTGAAAGTATAGAGTGATATATCTTGTTGAAGTTGATTACGTTTCCATTCTTTCTTTATATTCCAAAGAAAATATTTTTAACTAGTTTTATATAAGAAAGATAATAGTTCAAGAAAAGTTATACTTTTAAATTTAAACTGAATTTTAACCACTTGATTTTGGAAGAACCACCTTGAGAGAGAGAGAAGGGTAACAAAAGTAGCCCACTTTACTGTATTATTTCCTCTTTTATTATCAGTTATTGCTTACATATCCATTTCTTCTACCAATCAAAAGGTTACTTCCCCCAAAGGTCAACTTCAAGAGGTTAATCCCACCTTTTGCACTGAGATAATTAACTGGAAATATTCAATAAATTTTTCTCTCTTGTAAAAGAAAAAAAAAATCATTCTGACTTCTAAATAATATTAAATCAAATTAAATCAATAAAATATATATACACATCTACATTTCTAGAATAATAAAATAAAAATAATTATTTAGCAAATAAAGTAATTGATAGTGTATTTGTTTGTTTGACAATTCACTGATCCATTTATCAATCAATCACTTAAAATGTGTTGTTTAAGTTGGTTATCAGAGATATTTATTGTAAATTTAAATATTTCACTGTAAAACATAGTATTTGGTATTTTAATTAAGTACATGAATGAAAAATGAAATTGTAGATGGTACAAACATACATGCACACACATATATGCTGCACTACAAGTGCTAAACCAATCTGGCCAAAATAGAAACCTATATGATTATGAGTCAAATATAATGCACTAAGCACACTATGGACTGAAGTATCAATGAGAAAATAAACCAAAAAAATCACTAAACGAATATTAACCACTGTCTTACAGACAAATAAGGCAAATCTATATCAACTCAACCTATACACCAATGATTTCTGTGATAAGCCAACCCCTTTCTATCATTAAATACCCACCAAAGAAATATTAAATGTTTTAAAACTCCTAAATAATATCTGCAAGTATTTTCTAAACAGGATTTTGGATTATTAATGACAAATTTTTAAAATTTCATATTATTTCTTTTTTTTTTTTTTTTAGCTAAATGAAATTAGTTATTACTGATACAGTGCTATCTACTGAAAAATTGTTTCTTGTGCCTATTCACAAGATCACAATATATGCCTGAAGGTTTGTGATGATGGTATATTAGATGGTGATAATGTGTTGAACTATTTCCATCAGCTATTATTAAATGTTGAATGTATAGAAAATTTTAAACTTTATTTAAACTTTTCAAATACAAAACAACTTATTAGTAATAACATACAAATAGACAACACAGGTTAGTAATTACACAATATTTTGAGTAGTTATATTCTTCACTCTTCTTCATGCATTGCTTAGCATAGGAGTTGAACTTACACCTTTTAGATTCTTGAGAATCAAATTTTTAAGGGAATGCTACAATCAACTGAGTTATTTTGTCAAAAACCTTGTGTAATTACTAACTTGTATTGTTTATTTGTATATTATTACCAACAAATTGTATTTGAAAAATTTAAATAAAGTTTAAATTTTTTTACACATCAACATTTAATGCTAGATGATAGAAATAGTCCAACATATCACATATATATTGTAATTTAAAGAAAGTGAGAATGATAGCAAATAAGCTAAAACATCACTAGAAAGTAAAAGAGATGGAGATGAGCAACAAGAAACTATAACAAAGCTTAAACTCTCAATGATTGATCTAACACATTGGACAAACCAAATTATAATCTATAAAGACGAACAGATCCAAACTGCCAGTGGTGTATATAAAATACAACCTCAGCTAAACAACAATACTACATAAGTATAAGCTAAAATATCATGTATAATAGCTAAGCTCAATGGGTTTATAATATAAATGCCACATGCTACAACAAAAGATACATATGGGTAAGCATTATAATAAATTATGAAAATATGAAGCAACATTATTAAAAAATCAACAAGAGAAATGTCAATTCATTCTAGCACATATAAAAGACTTAATATTATGAGCATATGCCATTAAGGTTATATTTAAATTTCATTCTTCTACAAATATCTACTACAACTACCACTTAATTCATCTCTTAATATCTTCTAAGCATCTCCTTGCTCTGATCAGATAAAAACATTTAATTCTTATAAAATTTAAAATGTTCATAGACAATCTATGCCACTTAAGATCCATCTTTTGAATGCAATTTTTTATCAAAATAAATTTAAATAAAATGGTATGTTAAATCAAGATATCTTAGGGTAATGTGATCTTTTTAAATTATAAAATAAATTCTATTTGACTTTTTAGATCTATTCAGTATTGAATGAAATCATAGTTAATAAAATAAATAAGACATACCCTTCCCTTAAACTCATGTCTTACCACAATTTATGATAATATTATTGCTAACTTAAATAAAATAAAACATGACCTTTTAATTTTAGAATGTGATAATGAATCTAGGATTACACTCAGATATTAAGAATGGATAATGGATTTCATAGCCATTGCAACTATCTTAGAATAAATCTACTTAAATATCTTATAAATATTAACCAACTTTTTGTGAATTAAATTTTATCATAGAATAATAAATATGATCAAATATGAAGATGATGTAAAATAAACATGTACAATGATTTGAAATAAGCAAATCAAATTAGTTAAAGTGATCCAAAGTAATAAATCAAATTATAATTCTTTATTAAGCAGAATATATCTTTCTGAGATGTAATTTTAATATTTATATAATTCAATAAAGTGACTCTTACTAGCTTCAATGTTCATATACTCTTAGTAAATACATTTAAAATAATTTATAATATTTTATAAGTATTTAGATTTTTAATCAATATGTGAAATGATTTTTGGTTAATAAGTGTAATGAGAAATTTCTTAAATAATAAAAACAAATATTTATTCTACAGAAAAACAAATGCAAAATTACAAATATTAAATATATTCCGAGTCCACATGGCCAAAGGCTTTGACAACGTTATGTTCTCAAAATTTATGATAGATTTACATCATGATTTATAAAAAAAATTAATGCGATTGGATTAAGCACAAATAATCCAGCAGATTAAAGTAAACTTTCTATTGTTTAATTATGAAGAAGTTCTCACTTGTCAATGTATTCATACAATAATAATAACCTGTATAAGTAGTTTTTTTTTTATGAATATTTAACATAATATTAGTTTACCAATCCAGTGATGAAGGAGTGGCAAGACAGATGTATATTATCTATGCCTAAATACACTTAAAAATTTTAAATTAATTGTTTATTGTATTTTGTTCTCATTAGCAAAAATATGCATATGTATGCTAGCAAGACAAATATGAGTCAGACTAATGCTATCTTTTGAAAAATAAGCTAGCAAAATAATGATAGAAACTAACACTAACATCTCTAAATAAATCACCATAAATGAACATCTCTAAATAGAGAGACTAAGCCACTATTTCTAAACTAAAATGCTATAGCTAATGGATGTGAAAGATGATAAATAATAACTAATGCCAAATATGGCTCCATTAACATTAGGCAATAAATAAGCATAAAATAAATAATAGAAATATCTACTTATTCAGCTTACAGCAAAACTACTGTTATAATAAATAATTTATATGTAAAATGGAAAATATACTATTTTAAAATATACAAATATGATAAATTGCTATTTTGAGAACTTTAACTTAAAATATTTCAAAATATAGCATACAATATGAAAATAATATGCATCTGAAATAAAACATGTAAAAATCAAAAATACAAGCAAAATTAACCTTTTTACCATCAAATAAATAAGGAATGTTGGAAACAATATATTGTGAATAGAAAATGTATCCATTATAAAATACCATATTACTATAATATAAAAATATAACAAATATAAAATATGTTTCTTGGATATCCTTAGTAAAATTTCAGATAATTATGCTAGCAAGTAATCATAAATTTATGGCCATTCAAACAAATTTCCATGAATTTAAATTACAATATATTTTTATTAGATTTCAATAAATTGTTCACTAGTATTTAAATTTAAGTTCAGATTATCCTAATTTATAGTAATAATGAGAATATCTTACAGTAGAATACTCCTGATCATATTTATCCAACATTTTCAAGAATTTGTAGAAGGAAAATATTTATTTTACATGTCATTTATGACCACAATGGTCTCCATAGTAACACACTGGGAGAAAAAAAACTTGTAGGATTTAAATATTTTGTAAATTTTATAAAATAATTAAAATGCAGAAAAATCATTTAAATTCATTAAAATAATGTCTTTTTGCAGATATAGTTCAAATTTCCTTTTTATCAAGTGAAAAATCTAAATTTCATCTAATATTTATTAAAAGATTTGTAGCAAGTTGATTTTTTTATTACTCTGCCTTAAGAAAATAACTTTTTTTTTCAAGGGGAGAAAATGGAAACAGTTATAATAATAAAATTCTTTTATTTGTGCTGTCATAAGTTAACAATATAATGTCTTTCATTTAAATAAGCACAAATACATTTTTATTGAAATATAAAATTATTATTAATTTAAATATTTTTTGTAGACTTAAATTCTTTTAAACATCTGTTATGTATACTCATCATAGGAAAATATGTCTATATTGAATTAAAAGTCTTACTAGAAGTAAATAAATTCTGGATAATATTTGATATGAAATGAGTATTATTAAATAAAATATCACAAAATTATTATTTTAAATGATATTATTGCTACTAAAAAATTTAAATATATTGTGGTAAATTTAAAATTAAAACACATTCTTGCATGCCTTGAAATTGACTATAGCTCTTGTGTCATTATAATGGCAACAACAGTAATAACTTTTGAAGTTCTCCAATGCAGAAAGTTTAAAAAATAACATTCTAAACATTGTAATAATTAAATATTACTGTGAAATCTGGCAGGTATAAAAAGATTTGTTCCTTTACAGATAATTCTGCCTAGATATTATAATTCAGTCTATTATACTTAAACTAAAAAATAATGATTTAAAGAAAATTACACTTTTAAACTTTAACAGAGAGAAAACTATAAAATCAAATAAATATTTTCCTCTCTTCTCCTTCATCAATAATTTTATTTAATTATCAGGTTAAATTTGGTTTTGAAAAGTACTGAAAAAAAAAATTCTCTTCAATACATTTAATAATTTTTAATTTTAACATTTAAGAGAGATAAAGCACATAAATTTTGTGTTTGGAAATATTTTTAAAGAAAAAGAAAGAAAATATGATTTTAACATTTTGTTAAAATCTTATTTTAATTAATCAGAGTTGTTTTTTTTTCTTTATTTTTATCTCTTTCCAAAAGGAAAGTCAATATAATTAATCTGATTACATTGTTTATTTTTGGCAAGAAAAAAAATTAATTAAAAAGAGATGTCAAATAACTGATTCTAATATAAGTTTTTTTTATTTGTTATCCAATGTTATTGTTGAAAGAAAGAAATAGTCAAACAATTGGATTTGTAAAATAATTGACCTAATTGGATTTTACTAAATTTGGTCATATTAGAGCCAGATCTGTAATTTCTGGGAGATGGGTTTGTTCCGAAATTAGAGGTATAGGTCAATTAAAAGAACCCAGTGTCTGGTAAGATGGGTCAATTCTAACTATGCTGTTTAACAAAACGAGGAGAAAAGTTATAATATGTTATTAAGGAGAACTTCAGGAGGTTTAATCAAGTTGTTGAAGGAAAACAGCAGGAGTCGCAACTAAACTGTTGAAGAGAACAATATAAGTCTTAAGCTGCAGAGAAAACTCTTGACTCAGTTGCTAAAGAAGAAAGAAGCAGAAGTTTAGTGTAAAAAGTCTTTTAAAATGAATGTTGAAAACATATGCTAAGTTTAGCTAAAAGCTAATTCTTATCTACCCCCATGTAAATAGCTCACTAGAAAATTGTAAAGGAGAAGAGAAATACCCCTGAGGTAATCTGCAACAAATTTTGTTTCCAATCAAAAGCATAAGTGTCTTTATGTGATAGCCAGACCTGAAAAAATTGTCAGGAAAAAATGGATAAATTCTTGCTGTGTGTATTAGCCTGAAATATTCTATTGCAAAATGACAAAACAGGAAATAACTGTGTACTTCAACATTAAATTAAAAAGCCTACAAGAAGATTATCTATCCAGAAAATCTGTAAATTACAAATGCAAAGAATTTCAAAGAAAATTAAAACCATGGTATGAATTATTGTATTTTTTCTTTAATGTAAACATTAAATTTATATTTGTAAAGGAGCTTTTACAATTAAATAGTAGTTGATATTAATAATTTTATTAGTACATTTTTAAAAATTGAATGTTTTTTTTCTTTCAAAATTAACTGAATGAGTATTTTTTAAATAACTTAATTTTTATAAAAGTTGACATGTTTTTTCTTTGTTTTATATTATTTGCCCCAAAAATTATATACAAAAAGATTAAGCTAATTTAAAATGCTCTTATCTATGATTAAAAAGCAGTTTTCCAACTTTTGTTATTTATAAAGAAATAACTCAAGGAAAACAAAAATTAGTTAATTTAACAAATAAAATCCACTATCTATTCATTTTTTTTATGAAATTATATTTTTGATAAAATGTATAAATTATCATATTATGTCATTTTTAAAAAATTTGTATTTATTGTTAATCAGTTAGTTTATTAAATAACTTTAAAAATATTCTAATGTTAAAGCTATTATTTCTTTAGCTATCTAATCTATGCATTTGCAGTATGTGTGACTTGATTTCAATATAGCTTAGAGCTTAAATGATGGTTTTCAAATTATCCCAGCAAGGTTATTTTAAATAAATTCGAGTAAGCTGTTATATTTATTTATCATTTGCTCATAGTAACAGTTTATAGTTTTTTGTTTTCTGAGATAATTCAGAGCATAATAGTTATTTCTATAAATGTAAGGGTTTATGTTTGTGTTTGGACATCCAGATGATAACTTTGAATGGTGCAAAGATATTACCTTTAAAATCCATTCATTGCATTTTGTTTGTCATTAGAAATTAAGTTTATAATTGACCAGTATATTAATAGTATTATGTAGTCAGATGACTGATGATGATCAGCACATTTTTGTGTCACAGCACAATATTTTTATTATTATAAGTGATGGATTAGCCCTTATGTGCATGCAGAGTTTTGTGTTGTATTTCTGCCCTAAGTTTGGCAGTGGATTTATAAATAGCCTATTGTTTAATGTAACACTTTTAAATCCAGTCAAAAAGTTGACTGTTGATTTTATGATGCTGATTTTTTACTGTTCATTGTGGATTACTGATTAGTTTTGACTTAATTATTTTTCCATAGTGCTGGATATGCAGCTTATAAGTATAATTATATTGCTGATCTCATGATTCTTATTTGTACATGTGTTCATTTATTCTTAGATATTTATTATATTTAATGATTTATTAAGTGAAGATGGTAATGGTTTTCCATTTCTGTATATTCTCCCCATCTCTTCATGTGACATCCAGTTTTCTGTGCTATTATAGTATATATAATCAGGAAAATATTTATATAATTTATATTTATTTTATATTTCAACTTAATGTAGTATAAATTGTTTTATATTACCTGGATTATTTTATTTGGTTTTGATTCCATTTTATCATATTTAATTTATTTCTGTTTTATTATGTTTTGTTATATTTTATTTTATATTATTTATTTTTTAATTTTATTACTTACATATTTATGGTATTATTTATATAATTATTCATTTTATTCTATTTATTATTATATCATAGCTCTGAGAAAGACTACAGAACTCTCAAAATATAAAATTGTATGTGCATATATATATATAATAAAAAGTTTTTTTTGCTAAAAAATTAAAATGACCAAATTGCATCTTCGGATTCAGTTACCATTTATTATCATACTTTTTTTTATATCAAATCTTTTATTGATGTCAGTGATATATGTTCTTTCAGGAGCATATTTTACTTTCAATCTCTTCTTGTTATTTCCATTCAATTATCATTTAGTATGAGCTTAAATAATCAATGATTACCATATACCCATAAAATTCCTATTCATTATATGACATATCCCCCATCATCTTCAGAAGGTTTTTGCCTTTATTATTGAGGAATGGATTAACAATTAGAAAGTTGGCAACTACTTTTACTTTCATTTTGGTTGCCAAAATTGCAAATTTGATTCAGTCTAAGAATTTAAATTTTACCTACTCAAACAATTATATAAATATCTAGTCAATAATTATATTTTAGTATCTCCAGTTCTTCAATAATTATAAGCATCTAAAAAAATTAATAATAAATTATAAAACTTCCTACTTAAAGCAATATGATAATCTGAGTACTCTAATGCCATCTAGTATAAACTTAAGAAATAAGTGTTTATCAAATATCTATTAAATCCTTATTCTTAATATTTGAATCTGCATTCTCAGATTAGTTTGTGGCTTTTGGTTTTGTCAATGTGGATTGAGATTCAAAGTTGAAAAAATTCATATTACTAAAGCATTCATTAAAATGTCACTAAAGTAGGGGCCACATATATTGTTTTAAGCTGGCCTATTTAGTAATTTGTTATTGTTAACATTTTTAGAAAGAGAAATAAGGTGCTTACAGTACTAAAATATAGTTCCATTGGTTTTAGATCTATATAACTGCTCATGCATGTTTCTAGACTGATTTGAACATGTTTTTATCTTGACAAGTAAAAAATAGTTAAAGGCAATTTCTGAATGATCACTGCATTTCTTTCAACTTAGAATCCCAAATCTCATTGGTAAAGGCAAAAGTCAAAAGTCAATCTATGGATGGGAATTCATATACTAAAGATATTAATTTTATGTTCATTTGGTAATCACTGGTTGCTCAAGCATATGCTAGATGGCACTAGAGTGTTGAGCTGATTTTTTTATTATGTTGAACTAAATTCTAACCCCCAAAAAATGTGTCTACAGTTATTGAAAAACTGAAGGTACTATAGGTAATATAATAGTTTTGGATCTACATAATTATTTAAACAGATTGATCTGGATTTAAATCCCTAGGCTGATTTGAATTTCAAGTTTTTTGTTTGACAGATAAAATGGAATCAAAGGTAATTGGAAAATGCATATCTGCATTTCTTCCAATTTTAAATTTCAGACATTATCAATAAAAAGAAAAGACATAAATCTGGTAAGCAGTGATTGGTCAAATTTACACTCCATGTTACTAAAATGAAGAATACCCATACACAGGTTTCCAATAATTCTTAGTGGGTATTTTAATAAGAATTCATTTTTACATAATCATATCTTGTTTGGATATTTGCTTGTTAATATATATATGTAAATGTATGATTGCCATATGTAGATTTTCTAGAATTGCATAATAAAGATATTTGCTTCATGTATTGTCTACATGTATGTACATAATCAAATAATAAATATTGCATATGTAACAGTACACACACACGGGCAATCCAATCACATAGATAGTGATCATTAATATTTATCTGAATAGGCTATTGTCAAATGAATGAATGCAAGATTTGATATTTATAGATTAATTATAATAATTTTATTTAGTAATAAACTATCTCAAAAAATAATTTGAAAAATATGTACACTACATTAACTAAACTATGATTTATTTATCCAATTTTTATTTAATATCTTTATAAAACATTGTAAAACAATATGTCTTCACATTCTAATTGTAAAAAGAAATTTGATCACTTGATGAAATGTATAAAAATAAATTAAAAAATTTATATTAAGTTGATTAAAATGTTTTTATCTGCCTTGTTCTTAATTAATATATATATTATAGCCATGGCTATATTGCTGAATTAACAATAATAGTTGGTATTATGCTGCTTACGTTTAGAGTTAATTAGTTCAGGGTTGAAATAGTATTAATCTTTCTATGTCTTTTAAGGGGTATTTATAATATGAGAATTTTCAGATATGTTAAGCATAAATTTAATATTTAAAATGTATTATAAGTTATAAAGATTTGTAAAAAAGAGAGAACTATAAAATCAGATAATTTCTTTTGTTCACTCTCTTAAATAATTTAATCTATTTCTAATTTAATTTTAGTTTTGAAAATTACTGAGAGAAAATTTTTTTTCTCTTCAGTAAATTATTTCCTTTTTTTAATTTTAACATTAAGAGAGATAATGTAAATGAAAATTTATATATGTAAATTTTTTTTGTAATAAGAACATAACTTTTAACAATTTGATAAATTTTATTTTTATTAAGAAATTTTTTTTTGTATTCTTTATCTTTCTCCAAAAGGGAAAAAAACTGAAAGTAATCTGTTTACCCTGTTTTTCTTTTGGCAAGAAAAAAAAATTAATTAAAAAAGAAAGTCAAAAACTATGAATGTAATTAAATTTTTGATTTGTTTTTCAATCTCAATGTTAAAAAAGAAAAATAGCTCAACCCTTGTTTTCTCAAAATTGATATACTTGGTTATTATTAAATTTTGTCATGTAGGAGACAGGATTATGATTGGTGGGAGACAGGTTTGTTCCAAAAATAGGAGTATGGGTCAATCATAAAACCTTAGTGTATTGTAATTCATTCATGATCCAGCTGATGAAGAGGACAATCAATTACTGATCAAGGTGCTGAAGATGTAGGGCCAACTATGACTTTAATTATAAAAATGTTTTCTAAGATGAAGAAAACCATTTGCAAGTTTAGTTAAAAGCTAAACACCATCCTCTTCCATGTTGCCTGCTTCATTGAAGAATACATAAAGAAGAAAAAATTCCCCTGAATAAATTTGCAACCTTGTCTCCAACCAAAATGGATAAATTCTTGCTGTACATTATCCTGAAATCTTCTATTGCCAAATATAAAGAAGTATGTATCTTAATTTGGAAGTGAGAAGCTCTCAAGAAGAAAACCTTCATAGAAAAACTAAAACTTATTAATGCAAAGAACTCTCTCCCCAAGGTACAAAGTATTTTTCCTTTTTATACTCCCATTTAGAGATAAAAAAAATTTGTAGGACAGTAATTGATAAGAATGAATCATTCTAGTCGAGCAACATTCTATTGTGAAACATTTTTGTTCATGTGATTTTTTCCTTTCACAACTATAAAAAATGTTTTTTAAGACATGTTTTTTCACTAAATAGTCAAAATAAAAGTCATAGATCGATTCATAGATCACATGACCCTATCTCTTAAGCTTGTAAGTTATAAACAGTGAGGATTTCCAATTCCTCTACAAGCTTTATGATAAATGCTTAGCCAGAGCCAGCACTTAAAATATCTCTGTCAGGAACCCCTCCCCAAACCCCTGACCATGGTTTCGTGCTTTGGCACTCCTCAGAGAGGTGTCAGGGTAGGTTCAGACACTAGATCTAAAAATAACAACCCAAAGCTAAGCACTTAGCTAAAAGTTATCTATTGAGTGGAAAATCTGAAATTTTCAGACATCTACATGTCTTCAAACCCAGCTATCCAACTCAAATAGCTATATGGGGCTGATAGATCTTCAGCAATACCACATATTAGTAGTCATAGCAATATAAAATTGCATAAGACTTTTGGCAGAGACTATAAATAGTCAAAATAAAAGTCATAGATCAATTCATAGATCACATGACCCTATCTCTTAAGCTTGTAAGTTATAAACAGTGAGGATTGCCAATTCCTCTACAAGCTTTATGATAAATGCTTAGCCAGAGCCAGCACTTAAAATATCTCTGTCAGGAACCCCTCCCCAAACCCCTGACCATGGTTTCGTGCTTTGGCACTTCTCAGAGAGGTGTTAGGGTAGGTTCAGACATTAGATCTAAAAATAACAACCCAAAGCTAAGCACTTAGCTAAAAGTTATTTATTGAGTGGAAAATCTGAAATTTTCAGACATCTACATGTCTTCAAACCCAGCTATCCAACTCAAATAGCTATATGGGGCTGATAGATCTTCAGCCATACCACATATTAGTAGTCATAGCAATATAAAATTGCATAAGACTTTTGGCAAAGACTATAAATAGTCAAAATAGAAGTCATAGAGCAATTCATAGATCACATGACCCTATCTCTTAAGCTTGTAAGTTATAAACAGTGAGGATTGCCAATTCATACCCTGACACCTCTCTGAGGAGTGCCAAAACAGGAAACCATGGTCAGGGGTTTGGGGAGGGCTTCCTGACAGAGATATTTTAAGTGCTGGCTCTGGCTAAGCATTTATCATAAAGCTTGTAGAGGAATTGGCAATCCTCACTGTTTATAACTTACAAGCTTAAGAGATAGGGTCATGTGATCTATGAATTGATCTATGACTTTTATTTTGACTATTTATAGTCTCTGCCAAAAGTCTTATGCAATTTTATATTGCTATGACTACTAATATGTGGTATGGCTGAAGATCTATCAGCCCCATATAGCTATTTGAGTTGGATAGCTGGGTTTGAAGACATGTAGATGTCTGAAAATTTCAGATTTTCCACTCAATAGATAACTTTTAGCTAAGTGCTTAGCTTTGGGTTGTTATTTTTAGATCTAGTGTCTGAACCTACCCTGACACCTCTCTGAGGAGTGCCAAAGCACAAAACCATGGTGAGGGGTTTGGGGAGGGGTTCCTGACAGAGATATTTTAAGTGCTGGCTCTGGCTAAGCATTTATCATAAAGCTTGTAGAGGAATTGGCAATGCTCACTGTTTATAACTTACAAGCTTAAGAGATAGGGTCATGTGATCTATGAATTGATCTATGACTTTTATTTTGACTATTTATAGTCTCTGCCAAAAGTCTTATGCAATTTTATATTGCTATGACTACTAATATATGGTATGGCTGAAGATCTATCAACCCCATATAGCTATTTGAGTTGGATAGCTGGGTTTGAAGACGTAGATGTCTGAAAATTTCAGATTTTCCACTCAATAGATAACTTTTAGCTAAGTGCTTAGCTTTGGGTTGTTATTTTTAGATCTAGTGTCTGAACCTACCCTGACACCTCTGAGGAGTGCCAAAGCACAAAACCATGGTCAGGGGTTTGGGGAGGGGTTCCTGACAGAGATATTTTAAGTGCTGGCTCTGGCTAAGCATTTATCATAAAGCTTGTAGAGGAATTGGCAATCCTCACTGTTTATAACTTACAAGCTTAAGAGATAGGGTCATGTGATCTATGAATTGATCTATGACTTTTATTTTGACTATTTATAGTCTCTGCCAAAAGTCTTATGCAATTTTATATTGCTATGACTACTAATATGTGGTATGGCTGAAGATCTATCAGCCCCATATAGCTATTTGAGTTGGATAGCTGGGTTTGAAGACATGTAGATGTCTGAAAATTTCAGATTTTCCACTCAATAGATAACTTTTAGCTAAGTGCTTAGCTTTGGGTTGTTATTTTTAGATCTAGTGTCTGAACCTACCCTGACACCTCTCTGAGGAGTGCCAAAGCACAAAACCATCGTCAGGGGTTTGGGGAGGGGTTCCTGACAGAGATATTTTAAGTGCTGGCTCTGGCTAAGCATTTATCATAAAGCTTGTAGAGGAATTGGCAATCCTCACTGTTTATAACTTACAAGCTTAAGAGATAGGGTCATGTGATCTATGAATTGATCTATGACTTTTATTTTGACTATTTATAGTCTCTGCCAAAAGTCTTATGCAATTTTATATTGCTATGACTACTAATATGTGGTATGGCTGAAGATCTATCAGCCCCACATAGCTATTTGAGTTGGATAGCTGGGTTTGAAGACATGTAGATGTCTGAAAATTTCAGATTTTCCACTCAATAGATAACTTTTAGCTAAGTGCTTAGCTTTGGGTTGTTATTTTTAGATCTAGTGTCTGAACCTACCCTGACACCTCTCTGAGGAGTGCCAAAGCACGAAACCATGGCCAGGGGTTTGGGGAGGGGTTCCTGACAGAGATATTTTAAGTGCTGGCTCTGGCTAAGCATTTATCATAAAGCTTGTAGAGGAATTGGAAATCCTCACTGTTTATGTTTTTTCACTGTTTTGTATTATTTTTCTTCCCAAAATTATAATTAAAAGGGTTAAGCTAATTTAAAATGCTCTTTTATCGGATTGAGAAGCTGTTTTCCAATTTTTGTTATTTATAAGAAATAATTTAAAAAAATAAAAAAGTAATGCATTTAATGAATGAAATCCACTAGTTAATTTTTTTGTATGAAATTATATTTTTAATAAAATATATAAATTTAAATCATCATATTATCATATAATTTTTTTAAATTTTTGTTTATTATTAATTGGCTATTAAGTCATTATTTCTTATTCTGATAATAGTATGAATACTGAATCCTATCGTTTGATGGCACTTTTTTTTTGCCCAATGCACATCAATATACCGATTCACAGGCCATCTGTTTGTTTACATAATATTATGGTAAAATATATATATATTTTTTTTCAACCAGTTTTTAATTTTTTTTTTGTCGTCGGCCCGTTTGCTTGGTTTACATAATATTACGATAAACCACCAGAAGTTATTTTTTGATTTCACCCAGGGTTTTTCTTTTTGGTTTTTTAATAAACAAATACTTTGGTTTAGATGGCCTAAGGGTGTTGGTTTGTTTTTAAATTATCTACTAACTATTCATCGGTTTCTTTACATAATATTACTTATGGTAAATCAAAGTTTTTTTTTTCACCTGTTTGATTATTTTTTTTTCGTTCGTTTTTTTTAAAGAAACAAACACTTTGTTTTTAGATGGTGTTAGAGGTGTTGTTTTGCTTTGAAATTATTGATTAGCGCTCCATCAGTTTGTTTACACAAAAATACGGTAACAAACACTGTTGATTTTAGATGGTGGAGGGGGGGGGTTGTTTGCTTTGAACTTATATATTTTTTTTTTTGGTTGATGTTTTGATTTGCCGAAAGGCTTCAACAATTCGGTACTTTTGAATAAACCAACACTTGGGTTTTTAGAGGGTGGAGGGGTTGTTTTGATTTTGAATTGTCGTCTTTTTTTTTTGGTTAATTTATTACAAGGCTTTTCTATTTTTTTGTTTCTAATCTTTATGTTACAGAAAGCTATATTATATGATAGTGAAAAGTTCTTTCTTAATTTTTGGGCCTTTAATTTTAAAAAAGACATAAACAGTTCATTTTTAAAGAACACTTTTTTTTAAGCCGGGGAGGTGGGGTGGGGTGGCGGAGAAGGTTTGTTTTGATTTTTAATTATTGACTTCTTTGTGGATTTTTTTTGAACATTTTATTATGTTATCGCACAGTTCTTTATTACAATTTTATATATATATAGTAGGGCCTTTTGAATAAACTCCTAAACACTTTTTTTATTTTGGTATAATAAAATATTACCTACTTTAATTAACTGTTAATGAAACTTATTAAATATTACCTACCTACTTTCTAATCATGTGAACAACAACAAAAAACAACAGCTTCCCATAAAATAATTTATTCAATCAAAAGTAAATGAAACTTTAGACAAGTTGTGAACCAAAACAAGTAACAAAAAAAAAAACCTACCATTTTCAAGGGCATAAAAAAAAAGCCAAAAATAACACACAAATAAAATAATAAGGAAGCCTCAAAACTGGAAGTAACAAGATTTTGGAGCCCTCAAACCAACTTCCCTTACAGTTCTCACACAGATTCACACATAAACAGGCATTTGTGTGCAAAATCGGAAACAACTCTGCTGAAAAGAAGAACCTTTTCCGAGTTGTGTGCAGTTCAAAAGCATAGGGAAGCGTGTGTGATGATATGACAATTCTTAATATGGAATACTAATTCCCTACACTTTCTAAAAAATTTCCAACAATGAATTTTTGCAGAATTTCACCATGAAATCAGACTGCAGCAAGAGTTCAAGAGCACTCACTTGACGAATACTGTCACAATGCAATGGGCGTAGTATTTTGTTATGTAATCGTAGAATACATCATCCTCAGGTGCTTGTTACAGCTCAAAAAACACCTATTGTAGTGTCAGCCATAAATTAAGGCCACTAAAATGGTATATTGATGTGCATTTTGTGAAAAATGATGCAATTGATGGGGTTCAGTATTCATACTATTATCCTTATTCTTTTTTTAATTTTTTATAGGACCTTTATATATGGAGGGAGGTAGATTTTTAAAGTTTACTAACTTTCATGGCTTGTCTTAATAAAAACTAAGTATTCCCTATATAAAACTATGCATAACTTTTTTCCTTTTTTGCACAATGTTTACCTGCTTTTATCAAATAATTTTGTTTTCCTGATCCTTGGCAATGTTATTTTCTTCTGGCATCAAAAGTTATGATTTTTTAATTGTCATATATTTGTAGAGTCTTTCACACATGACCTTCAGATATTTATTTCTGTTAAATGGGTGCAATGGATCTTATAAGTCTTTGGTTGATATTTTATTAGGTCTTGCAAATATGATATGATATACTGGTCCCATCTTATTATTTATTTAGAGGTTTGGCTTTGAAAAAAAACTTTATATGCATGGAACACAAACATATTTGGCAAATAAGAATGCAACTCACATTATATCTTTCTAGGCTTCTAGTGTCCATACAGCCCATACATATGTAAAATAAGTCTCCTTTACAAGTGATTAAATATTGATACTATTCATTTGACTGAATTCAGTTTATGCTTTTAAATAATATATTTATATATTTCTCTTATGTTATCATGTTTCTTAATAAATTAAGTAGATAATGCATATTAAAACAGTTTTCTCTTTTAATTATTAGCAAACACCACAGAAGAAAAACTACATGCAGTAGTGCCATTCAGTGCAAGCCAGAGTAATCAATGAATGCTGGAAGATTTGTGCATAAAATTCCTGTCTAGTGCCTATTCATCCCCATACTAGTTTCTAGTTAGGAGCTACTGTATGGATATTTTTGACTCTATGAATAATATCTTGTGTAAGCCTAAAGAATAGTCTTCATGTGATGTTTGATGGCTTAATACCAATCCTTCCCAATAGGATTATGGTGACTGTGGTTATTAAAGAACCCAAAACACCAAAAAGTATGAATTCTGAACTGAATTCAGATGTATACAACTATACAAGCTAATGATCTTAGCTTGAAAACATCATTGTGTTTTTATTTTGAACTCAAAGCTTTATAGTTAACTAAAAAAGTATAAGGTTGCTGCTGGAGGGTTGCATTAGATCCTAAAATCTTAAGTGCAGTGCTCTCAGATCCAAGGCTTCTTGCTAATGAAAGCCACAAACTAGAAACTAGGCTGGAGATATTAGATGTGCACTAGATAGGGATTTTATGCATAAACCTTCCTGCATCCATTGATTATTCTGGCTTGCACTGAGTGCTACTGTATGGAAAGTGTTGCCTCTGTGAAAAACAGCTTGTGTAAGCATAAAGAATGGTGATCATGTGATATTTAATGGTTTATTAGCAAATATATTTGCAAAATTAAGCATAAAATCCATTCTTATATAATACAATAAATTCCATAGAATATAAAACTCTACAGCACACATAATAATAATAAAATCGAACATGACTTGCAAAAAGTTCCTCAGTCCTTGGGATTCACTCGGGCTAGATATACCCAGGTTAGAAATTCTTACTACAGAGATCACTCTTCTAAATTAAAGTGCTCTAAAATATTCTGATCTTGTTTTTTTTTACTGTCCTATACCTAACTAGTGTGTTTCTTTATTTCTGGAGTTGTTATTGTATTTTCAATTTAACTGTCATAACTATTGTTTCTCTGTAGAGAGAGTATTATCTCTTTTTAAAATTAAACTATCTGATTACAACTATTATCCAAAATCTATTTTTAGTAGATTAAGGTGTAATATTTACTAAGGCAATAAACCTAAAGCATGTGTGGTTGAAAATGTGAAGGTAAGGGTCTCTACAGATCTTAATGAGGAAGCTTACACATTGGAAGAAAAGAGGGGAACCTGGGGGAACCCTTCTTTACTTCAACCTACTTTCTATATAAATAGGTGAAACTGAAGCGGTTACATCTGAGAGTGTGAAGCTATTCAATACTTCACTGATTAAGTCCACAATTTCTATTATACATTAGTATTCGCAAAATCTTTATTAAATTACTAATATTTTAATCTTTAATAAAACAAAATCTTGACTTGGTGGTGCATAGCTGCCTTCCAATCAGCCAGCCCAGGTTCGCATCCAAGCCAATACTTTGACATCATAAAAAAAATCTTTAATTAGTTAGTTATTTTTCAAAATAGATTTAAACTGATTTTTTTCCCACTTTTATTTTTTCTCCAAATGTAGTATTACCTTTCCAGAAGTACTGATTTTTTACATTAATTTCAACTGCAGAGTATAATCCTCTAAATAACTTGGGTTTTTTCTTTATTTTTTTACTTCTTTGGTCTTCTGTGCTAAGTATCATCTTTTTGTTTCCTCTTGAAGAATGACTAGTATTCATTCAGTGTTCTTATGGAATTTCACTTTGATGGATATGGTTTCTTTTACTTTTATAAGATTATTGGAAATCACAGCTTCTATTTTTCTTTTAACCCAGTATTTTCTTAAATTTACTCAAACCCCAACCTTATCATTAATTTTATATTTGATTCATGTATGCTACTATTGCTTTGGTTTTTGTATTTTAGTAGCAAAAGAATCAATATAATTCGAATTTTTCTTCTCTTTATTAATTCAGCTGGAGTCTTAAGGCGGGGAGAGTTGACTGTTAGTAAAACATTGGTGTACAAAGCTTCATTTATAACAGTATTATCAGCTTTTGTAACCATTATTTTTAATTGCTTGATAGACTTTTTAGCTAAATCATTTGACAAAGAATGGGAAGGTAGTGCTTGTATATATAGCACATTCCATTCCCTTAGGGTCTCCTCAAGTTCCTCTGAAGTGAAAACAGTTCATTATCTAAAATGAACACTTATGGAAATTCCATAATAAAACTTTCATGGAGACCTTTTATTGTTTTCTCCCAGCTGGTGTTTTTCACTAACTGGAAATCAACTCATCTCAAATATGCATCTGGTGTTATCAATATTATAGGTTCTTTATGTGAACTAGCATGTTCTACATAGACTTTCTGGTATAACTCACACTGTATGTAGCCTTCAATGTGTAGCATTCAATGAAACTCTTTTAGGTTTGTGAATAAT
The DNA here is from genome assembly GCA_028023455.1 of Epiperipatus broadwayi. NCBI lineage: Eukaryota > Metazoa > Onychophora > Udeonychophora > Euonychophora > Peripatidae > Epiperipatus > Epiperipatus broadwayi. The sequence continues at coordinate 32,729 of JAQFVV010013800.1, forward strand.
TCCTTAGCATTGTCAATCATCATTAATTTCTTTTGATGTATGTTTTTTTCAGCTAATTCTAATGAAAATAAATTCTGAAATGCTAATTTTATTTTCCCTTCAATTGTAATATTTTTTATTATGCTAACCTGGTTTAAACTGCTCATATTCTATTATCGCATTAATATTTTTTTCTATGATATATAATTTTACTATTGTACTTCTAGTATTTAATTTTATATGGATGTTTACTACATCCACCATTTTGATCTTCTTACCACTCACATCTTTTTTCCTATAATTTTTCCCCAACTGTTATTTGACATTATAATTATACCCAATCCACTATTGATTTCTATTTTAATTTTCTCTGAAACATAATATTGGAATCAGCAATTGATAAGATTGATCTTTTATTTTTTTAAATTTCATCATGTGAAATAATAACTTTTGATTTTAATTGTTTGGTTTTATTTTTTTATTTATTTTTGTTATACACATTTTTCAAATCATCTTTATGATTGCATTTATTTTATAGTTTCTTTTTATATTTGCATTTGTTCACCCAATAACCTGTTTACTGCAGTGGGAAAAAGTCAGTTTCTTTGTATTTATTTTTTCAAGACTATCCAAAATTTTATTTTTTATTTTGGATTTTTTTTCTGATTTATTTGATTAGTTTTAATATCTGGAAATTTTTTGCTTGATCTAAACCTAATTCTTAAGCTATTTTTGTCTGGACTGTTTCTGTATAGGTCAAATCATTTTTTTCCAATAGCTGGTATCAGAATTTGTCCTCAGACATACCCCAAATAAACTTATCAAGAAGAGCCTCTTCTATAAAATCTTTAAAATCATAAGATTTTACTAAAACCTTAAGAATATAATTATAATTGTATAACTTCTCTTCCTTTTCTTGACACCTGTTTTTAAAATATTGTCCAGTCACATGGTGGTTAGGGGTTGAACTAAAATAACTAGTTTAGTTTTCCAATCACTTTAATATATGTAAGTTTATCCAGATTATTTGGATTGTATACTTTTTTTTTTATTAAATCTATGACTTTAGTACCAGCCAAATATAATAAAGTTGTTACTTTATATTTTTTATTCTTAATATCATTTTAAAAAAATTGCCAATCGTTGCAAATAATTTGACCATTCACTGCCATTGTAAATGTTAAAATGACCTATGTTTGCATGTTCTACCATTTTTAGATTTTTGAACACTTTAAATTTTTATTTGCTTTCTCTATCAAATGTTCTTTTATCGCAGGTTTTAATCAATTATATCAGTTTTGGATGACTGCACAAGTTTTTTATTGACTGACATAATAAAATTTGTACAGATGAATACTAAATACACTTTACTAATGTTGGCTTGAATCTATTGCTGATATTAGCTTCTTCCACCAAGGCTGACATGGTCATGTGAGTGTCCTAGGTCTGGTAGATGTATGGCAGAGTCATTAACTGCACTAACAGGTTGATGTATAAGTAAGTAGCATTCCATTTTTGGTATTTTCCACCCCTTTTAAGGTTGACCCTATAATGCTGACATACCAGTACTGTTATCCATGTGGTGTGAAATCATTGCTGCTCTAGCAGGAACCGGCATGTTGTGTCATAGACTACTTCATTTACGATACATTATAATGACAATAAATAAGGTCCAATATTCATGTAGACTCTGTGGGCCATACTAGCAGATTCCATGTATTTGTAAATAAGAATCTATAGGATAATATCTTGTTCTTGCTCTGACGAACGTTAAGCTTGACGAGAAATATAGCAGTAAGGGTCCAGTGCTGGTTGTGTAAACTTTGTCCTTCATCTCAGGTCTAATCAATTATACCAGTTTTGGATGACTGCACAACAGTTTTTTTATTTTAAAAATATATTTATTGACATAATAAAATTTGTACAGATGAATACTAAATACACCTGACTAATGTTGGCTTGAATCTATTGCTGGTATTAGCTTCTTCCACCAAGGCTGACATGGTCATATGAGAGTCCTAGGTCTGGTAGATGTATGGCAGAGTCATTAACTGCACTAACCGGCTAATGTATAAGTAAGTAGCATTCCATTTTGTTGGTATTGTCCACCCCTTTTAAGGTTGACTCTATAATGCTGACATATCAGTACTGTTATCCATGTGGTGTGAAATCATTGCCTCTCTAGCAGGATCTGTCATGTTGCATTATAGACTACTTTATTTATGATACATTATAATGACAATAAATAAGGTCCAATATTTATGAAGAGTCCATGGGCCATACTAGCAGATTCCATGTATTTGTAAATAAGAATCTAGAGGATAATATATTGTCCTTGCTCTGAAGAACTTTAAGCTTGTCGAGAAATATAGCAGTAGGGTCCGATGCTGGTTGTGTAAACTTTGTCCTGCATTTTGTGTACCAAAGAGCATATGTCAGGAAGGTAGATAACCTTATAACTGTAAAGTCTCCAGAGGATAGACAACCCCTGATGTCCAGGATTTTATTCACTGCTATAATGCAATGTTGAGAGATGACAGTACTGTTATAGCCTGGACATATATTTATCAGAATGATTAAGTCTCCTATCCTCTAGAGCAGGCATAACAGATTGAGTCTATTCTATTTATAAACCACTTGAAGTGTAAGAATGTATTAGTTGACATGGAGCCCATATTAACCTTGATCAGATAATCCAAAAGTTTGCGCTCCAGTAGCAGAGATTTAAATATTGTGGTAATTCTATGATTGCTGCACCCTGGGTGAGTACACATGACTGTATTTTTAGGATTCAGCAGGTGATATGCCTGTCAGATGTAATTTTATTATTCAGCCCTGCTGTTGAGTGCTCAATGTATAGAATTTGTTGCTTAATAATGGTGTCAAGCCATATGTCTTTACTGGGGGGAGGCCTGGCAGTAGGTATTACAGTTTCTATGATAGTTGATAGAGAGAATTTTTTTCCGAGGTTTACCAAAAGTGAATAACCTTTTTTGGAAATTAATTGCCTGTATTGAATGGAGACCCATACCACTCTGTCTCCTGTGAAACTGAAGTCTGTGGATGCTAATTGCAGTGGTCCATTCTCTACATAAGAGCTGACCACAGAGCCTCTGAATTTGTAAGCTGAATGATTTGGTAACTCATTATTTGCAAGTAGTAATTTATGCGCACCATGATCTTCATATTAATCAGAGCAATCTTTCCCTATAGGGATAGGTATGTCCTTGACAGTGATTGAACCACCTTGGTAGCATTGTTTATGATGGATTTTTGTAGGCAGACATAGCAGTCTGTGACTTGTAGATAGGGAACCCCAGAAAACTCTGAGGTTCTGCTAAAAAATTTGATAGTATTTTTCTACCGGTGTTGATGCACCAGGATGATGACTTGTGAGGATTGATGGATAACTTGTAACATTGAGTATAATTGGTAATGATGGAGTGAAGTGTCTTCAGATGATTACGGAAGAGAAGATCACAAGTATGTCATCCATGTATGTGAAAACCGTGATGTTTTTCTTGAGCCAGGGCACATATATTCCTGGAAAACCATCTAGCTCTTTAATCAGAGGGTCAATGTACTTTATGAATAATAGACCACTCAATGGTGATCCTTGTGGTATGGATCTTGAAGAGGAAAATCCATCTGAGTAATGTCCATTTATGGAAATATGGATGTGCCTATTATTCAGGAGATTGTCCAATATCTGAATTATCTGCTGTGATATGTCTAACTGAGACAGCAAATCAAGAAGGATGTGGTCATCTATGATATCAAAGCCATTGGATACATCCAGCTGAACCGCTACAGGCTTGGATTTCCTGTTAGATCGAATGTGATCAAACAGTATTTTCACCTCACCGATTGCAGTCAGAGTAGATGATCCCTTCCTTGCATATTGAGAGACTGATATATCCTGTAGTATGGCATTCTGAATTTTTTGTTTTACTATACCCTCCATAACCTTGAACAGAATTGGTGTCATAGATATCGGCCTGATACTGCTCAGAGAAGTAGGGTCCCAGTTCTTTTTAATAAACAGGACAATGGTGATTGGATATAGGTTAGGGATTACTCTCCTTTCAGTGGTGAGGTAGTTTATCATGTTTAATATAATTCTTGCGGTAAAAAAAATTAAGTGAGTGAATACAAACTTTGGGATAGCATGAATCCCAGGATGAACGCTATCAGGGAGACCCTGCAACCTACTCCTGATGTCCTGTAGCATAATTCCATGACCTGCCTCTCCAGGTGTGCTCATTCATCCCACAGTAGGGTTTGCCTGGTGACCTAAGAGTAGGTTTTGAAAGTGACTCTATGTGTAGAATCATATTCGCACCAGTAATGTGGCCACCACTGATGAGCATTGAAGTAGGAAGCTCCTATCTCTTCCTGGCCCCCAGAGCCCACCTGAGGTAGCTCCGGGTCCAGCAGTGTTGATCCAGCAGGAAATTCTTTGCATTTTTTGTAGCTATAATCTCTGCTACTGCTGACTATTTTGATCTGTACAAATCTTTCAGTTCAAGTCGGTTATCAATGTCGTGATCCGTACTACTGAAGTTTTTAATTTTCACATTCAAACTGTCCAATTCACACATCAGGGTGGTTGTCCCTTTAAGCTTGAAGGTATACCCTTTAAGCTTGAAGGTATATTGGGTAATAAGCGATTGAATAATGCCTATGAATGTAGTCCAGGCCTCAACTGGGTGTAGGTATAGGAGATTCACCTTGTGAAAGAGAATGTAAGCTTCTGAAAAAAATGCCTCAGTGGCATTGGTTCTACTAAACATTCTGAGACTCCGGTTGACCTTGATTTGTGTAAAATTGTTCAACTCTAGGGATGCCATAATCACTAAATGATCCGAAAAAGCTGTTGGTTGCAGTTTGGCTTCCAGCCCATAGCACAATTCGGCTGAATAGAACATTAGATCAATGAGTGTGTGACTGCTTTTTGTATAGAAGAAGTACGCATCATGTGGGAAGAATCCCCTCTTATTGAGAAATACTTTGTTGAGCAAGGGGTAGGTACTTATTTCTTTGTGAAGGCCTCATAGGAGATATTAAAGTCTCCGAGAAGAAGGGTAGGTGCATTGTTATTGTTAGTAATTAAGTTAATTGTGTGGACTATTTTCAGCAGTATTGCTTGAACATTGGGACTATAGACATAAATCACATTGAAAGTGTTCAAGGAGAAGATAAACTTAATGGCAATTAGGTTCTGGTCTAGATAAATTATTCTGAAGGAGGTTGGAGCCAGAAGATTGTTTATTATTACCCCACCTCTCCCCTTAGCAGCATGACCTGTAGATAAATAGGTGAATCCCATTTTACTAAGCTCTGATTTTATGAAGTAGTTAGAGTTTAGGAGAAATGAAGTAGGGGAAATGAAGTAGTTAGAGTTTAGGTGAAATTTCATTTCCCCTATGAACAACAAATGTGGTGAGTTTTGTTTAAAGAAATGCCTGATGGCATTGATATGACCGAAGAAGTTAATTCCTCGGACATTGACAGCAGAGATTAGACATTTATTGCTATCCATTGCAAGTTGGCCCGCTAGATTCCACAGTTTTTTATTATAAATTTTGTCTTTTCCCAAAGTGTTAATTGACTGCCATTAGTTTTTGATCAATTATAGCAATTTTCGTTTGCTATAAACTCTCTACTTTGATCTAAATTTTTGTTATGTGACTTTTGATAATGAACCTTAATAAATTAAGTAGGCAACTCATATTAAAATAAATTTTATTTTAATTATTAGTAACATATTTATAAAATCTAGCATAAAATACATTTTTACATATTACAATAAATTACACAGGATATAAAGCTCTATGACACATTGTAACGGTCAGAAAACGTGTGACTCGTAAACATAGTGCAGAATTCGACCACCATACAGAACAGCAGCACCATCGAGTAGCGAAGCCACCCGTGATACTGAGTTCGAACATAGTTTATCGGTTCCACAATACAATCCACGAAACAAACGCATCTGATGCGACATTAGTAAATATTTCCTTAGGCACGGTGGTCAGGGATATGCAAGAGATTCATGATTTTATTCTCGAGTTAGCCAATAATCAAACTAATATTAATTAAACATTCATATTTACATAATCGAGGAAATATTATATAGAATGGGTATCGAATAAATGAAACGTAACTGCAGACATATAGTTTAAAATTATTTATTAATACATTTTAATAAAATCATCATTAATAATATTTTATGGACTAACAGCTTCAGTAGTGGGATTTGCAACATGATTATATTTTAAAGAATACATTTATTTATTTACACATTGTTTTATATTGGGGACTCAGTAGCGGTATTTCTGATACTGTAATGTTTACAAAGGGAATTCACTTATTTGAAGGCTTAATCTAGCTACCTAAAATTCTCAAGTAAGTATTTCTAATGCATGCCTTGGGGAATTTATACCTTTGCAATGCAAGAGTCTAAAGTAAAATTTAAGAGTAGCGGCGGACATATATTTATTTAATTAAACTATTTATTTTATGACTAAGGGCAAACATTTATTTGAGAGTGAATTACGAAGATAATGCAGAGGCGGAGTGATATATAGAATAATAGAATTGAGCAAAGGAACATGTGGTACGCTTTAGAAAGGTGATATGGAATGGCAGTATATCGAAACTGCAATGCCGCGAATGGGTTTATAAGAATGTCAGGCTGGTCTCTGCCCCGACCCGACGAAGTAAGGTGTTACATAAGCATAACCAGGGATAAGCGGTCCGTGTCGCATTTTTGCCGGCTGGCTGCATGACATTGTCAAGTCCTACGGGAGCACCCATTATGCCCGCTTGTGTAGGACGACTGGGGTTAATTTCAACCCTGAAGAATTCAGAAATTTCACGGCAGAATGGGTCATCGCATCTCTAAAACGTAACACATGTATACTGTATAAATGATTATGATGAGATTTAAGTAGATTTCTGACTCGGCCCGACATTATCAACATTTACTAAAGAACGTTGGTGACTCTCAAAGAAATGTAATTTTCTGAAATTATTCATGATGATTTAATAAATACAAAACATATATAACTGGGGAATTATTATAACTAATACGTCAGCCATTTGCGAAGTAGTAGACCCCTGCATTACAATAAATGAAGCATTGAATGTGTGTTGATTTATATGAAAGTTAAGTTATTAAAGAAAGTAAATATTAATGAAAATTTGACACGCATTCATTGTTTTAAGCGATCATAGATTTAAACTTTGAAAATTGAAATAATTATGAGCATGCAATAATTAAATAATAACTATAGATAGAAATGTAGATTATAGAAATACGCACCCAAGATAGAATGAGGTAAGCTAGATTAGTAGAGAAATTTACACATTAAGTTAATTATTCAGTTTTAGCGATACATATGGTAGTTTTTACATTTTATAATTTAGATAAGTATTATGAAGAAGAGCTATAGCATATTATTAGAGTACTCTAGAGTTTGAACACAGACAGGTACCTGTTTTATAAGAAGTTTTCTGATTCCATTAGTTTAGCAGCAAAAAGTTCACGAGTGGCAAGTCTTTTTTGTATTTAGATATTTCATTTAATTTCGCAGCAGCAGCAGCTTTTTCATTTATTTCAGGCAGCAGATCTTCATGGTGAATTTATGACGGGCAATGGAAAGTTCAGCATCCGATAGGCCATCTCCCGATGGAGAATAATCTAGGTGCTTTACTCGGTCATACCTTGGCAGGAACAAATTATTTTATATTTTGGAGACTCTCAGTGATCGAGAGCAAAGCTAAAGTTTAAGTGAATGTCTCCAGCAAGTCTAAGATGGCCTCTTTTTTTTATCTTGATCTTTCACATTTTTGTTAAGATATTTTTAGGTTCTACTTAATCTGCCCTGAGGATAATCAATGCATTTTGTTGGTTTTTAATTAAAGAAAGCTGCCGTTCTATTGTTTACATTTTACATTTACTAATTATATTTTGGGGAATTTTTCTTTAATTAATCTATTATCTATCACTGACCGATGCTTTTAAATTTCAAAAACAAAAAGGGAACATAAGATTATTTTAACTTTTAATTAAATATTACATCAGATATTTTTAGAATTATTATTAAACAAAGCAATAAATACGAACTTTATAATCCAAAATAAATGATTAAAATTATACAAAATTATATAACTAAAAGAAATCTAAATTATATTATTTTATCCCTATTTATTGCCTTTAATTTGAGGTCGAAATGTGTGCATGTTTATGCTGAATTCTACATATATTTATACATTTTTAATATTGTTACACACACAATTCAATATCAAAAAGTTTAAATTTGGGCGGGATAGACCGGTCAGTGAGAGATGACAGAAAAAGGTGAAACTTAAGATTCGAATACGAATCTTACTGTTTCAACTTCAAATATGACCTATAAAAAGTCTCTTGATTTATAAATTTAGTCTTGAGATAAAAATTCCTCTTCTATTACAACAGTCAATTTTTAGAATCAAAATGCATCCTAAAATATTCTGCTCTCCTTATAATACTATCCTATAATCAATTAGTGTGTTTCTTTACTTGTAGAATAATTGTATTTTTCAATTTAATTAATGTTATAGTTATCCTGTCTCTGTAGAGAGGGAATTATCTTGTTTTAATTAATCTATTGATCACAACTATTATCCAAAATCTATTTTTAATAATCTGTGCACTCACTAAATTAATTACTACTCTTCAATAGTTTATAGAATTTCCAACATTAAGATAGTAATATTAACTTGCTGTAAATTGCAAGATTTCATGTAAGTTTATTTGTAAAGGAAATAGTGACTTAAACAGCGGAGAAAACAACTACTTCACATTTCCAAATCAAGATGCTTCAGATTCACCTATATAAGTGGAAATTTAGGTTAAAGATAAGATGGCCACTTTTATCTTTATAAAAGTTGCTATCTTGTATCGTGGTTTTGAAGGTCCCTCTATCAGCAAAATATGCTTGATTATTATGAATTTTAAAGTGCACTGAATACAGGTTAAAGCCAGTTTAAAGTATTTACATATGCTTTCTGTGCACTCAATAAATTAATTACTATTCAATATTTTTCTATTATGAAATTATCTATGTTTGAATCTTTAATTTAATAAAATATTCAATTAACTTTTTAGTTACTTTTAAAAATTAATTTAAAACTGTCTTTTTCATCTCTTTTTTTTTCAATCATTGTATTTGTTAAGTTCTTTTCTACAGATTCATCAACATTTATGTTTACAATTACAATATGCATGATATCTATTTTTAAATGCTGCTATGCAAATTTTGATGGATGATAAGATGAAACAAGATCTTTTTTCTTGTACAATATTGTATTGATAAACATTTTATTTTTATAAGTAAACCAATCTTCACACATACACTGTTTAATATAATTGACATTCATTCACCCGTAAGCAAAGATTTCAAAGAACAAATGAATTCATTTGTTCTTCAAGCTTATCTACACATAAGCCAATCTTTGCTTGCTGTACATTAGTCAGGACATGGGTCTATTGTATGTCTTATTGATCTTTATTTTTGTGTGAGTGCATGTCAATTATATTAAAGAGTGCATGTGTGAAGTTTGTTTTATTTCTGAATATATTACAATATTATATTTGCTATATTTAGGAGTAGCTACTTATTAATGGTGGGATTGTCAAGTTAATTTAGACTAGCTTGCTGTGTGACAATACATATAGTAAGTTTTTACCTGTTTTACTTTAGACTGGGTGAACAGGCTACTAGCCAAATACACTTAATAAGGAAAATAGATAAAATATGGCTTGACCATAAAGACCTTTTATGATAAGGTAATAACAATAAGACATTAATTTATAACAGTTTCACTAGTTTAGACAATTATCAAATACTAATGTTAATTCAAAAATATGATAAAAACATAATTAATAATTGTTACCTTGAATTTAAAGGTTTATAAAAAATATAAAAGATTAATGTGACCTGTATTTGAAACCTAAATCTATTTTGGCTCTTACAGAGATAGATCTCTCTGGGTGAATACTTCATGAACTTTCTAACTAAAAAAATTATACCTCTTTTGGCATCGATTACTATTGGTTTTTGAATCAAATAGCAAATAATAAAAACTTTTTGACATCTTTTATAGTTTAACTTAGGTCTCTTCAAAACTACTCATAAAATATAATACTTTAAGTGATTATCATGAAACTGAAATAATATATTCAATCCAAATTTATTACAGTTAGACTGGTCATTTTAAGTTTTGTTATGAAAATATGAGTCTCTACAAAGTTATCATTTACAAGCCTAAGATGAACACAACTTTTTCTATTGACAGAAGTAGAAAATTATTGGATAATTGCTATTTCATTGAGATAAGAATTTAATTCCATAATTCCTGACAATGTACACAAGAAATTCAATTTCTTTACAGATAAGAGCTTGAATATTTTTGATATTTCTTTTAATATTTTTCTTTGCATGCTCTGTGAAGAATAATATCAAATTTATCATCTTTAGAAGTTTCATTGAGAAATAGTAACAAGTTCACAAGACGTTGTCAAAACCTTTTAACAACTCTATTAATCAAGTTGAAGAGCATCCTTATAAAACAATATGAATACCCTCTATATCTAAATGCAATGTACTATTGATTTGCTGTAAAGCAATTTAGCAGTGACTCTGTGTTAAATGTTATAAGCATTTTCTTATCTTTAAAATTTATAAGTCGCTTATTCATATTTGGAGGAATGTTTTACTTAGGTATATTTATTTTAACCAAATGTTAGCATTTAAAAATAACCCAACTAATTCATCTTTTTTCATAATTAATATCAGTAGATTATTATAAAAGAAAGGAACACTATTGTATAATTTTCACTTTTTTTTTTTCTAACTGTATTTCAATCCCTTTTTTATATTGGTTGGATATTAGATATGATTTAGTTGAAAAAGCTAATTCATCATTTAGAATGAAAAGGATCCTGATCTGTTTGTGAAGATGACATTGATTAGAAAAAAAAGTTTCTAACATATTGAGAATATTTCTGGAGATAACATTTGGGATTCTTTCATCTATTCCAAAATTTCAACAAGGCTAGCCATATTTTCGATGCACATGAATTTATTTGAAGAATAAAATTCATTAGATTTAAAATGTATCTTTTTATGTGATTGTTTTTGATAATTATTAAAGACTGATATCTATGCATAAAATATGATCTTGATATTTTAAGAGTCAATTTTTGCATGATTAAAATCACTTGTTTATGATTGTAGGCCCTATTTAATGTTTAGTCCAAAATTTAGTTCTATGGTTATTTGCTAAAGACTAGCTTTCACAGAAATTGTTGATTTTTTTTTTTACTCAGGATTCTGGAATTCACCAGAGTTTACTGGAGATTCCTTTAGTTAACACTTCTAGCTTGGGACAATCTTGCATTTGATGAAGACATTTCTTTTCATTCACATTAATTAATTTTGAATTTTCATGAGTTTTAGCCTTTGTTTTATAAGTTACCAATTCTTGTGATAAAGGATTACATAATGTTGCCCTTTCCATTTCTTGATGAGAAAGAATATTTTTTACAATCTTGTATTTGGATGTTTGTATCATTTTCCATGATGTTAATATTTCTAGTTTTTCTTTTCTTAAGATCTTCTTATGACTGATGGTATATATGGGAAATGTCTTTCTTTGCTTGGCTAATGTTATATTGATACTTTTATAATCTGCTTATGTCCAGGATATGCGGAAGTCATGCCATCTCTTCCATTGTTCTCATCAACTATTATGATCTACTCCACCTTTTTTGGAAATGTGCAGTACTGTCTCAACTTTATTATTTGACCTCCAAAGAGAGCAAATAAAATAAGAATCCTTATTTTATGAAAAATTGGATGCTATTCTTGTCATTTCTATATTTTTCTTGGAAGACGTTATATCATATTATGGTATTTTTTTTATGCCAAAAGTTATCTATTACTGCCTGATAATAGCTTTCTTAACAACAAATTCCACCAATTATAAACTGTTTTCAGGTAATTACAAGCCATTATTATTTTTATTTTTCATTGAGGGTATTAATAGAAAAGAACGTACACCTACTTTTTGAATATTCTATGAAGTTTATATGATTATTAAACATATAATTTTTTTTCAGTTCTTTATTACATGGATTAATGCATCCTTTTTTCAGTTTTCCTGGATTTTTCTTAAATTAATTTTATAGGGATAGTCCATTTATTAAGACTATTTATTTTGTCAACAAAGATGCTGATATTTTTTTTGCCTTTTTTTTTTTTTGCATGATTATAATTTATAATTTTTTTTAATATTTCTTGACTTTTTATTTCCATAACTTTTTTTCTAACTTATCTTAAAATATTTATGCTTTATTTTTTTTTCTTCATTGCTTTTATATTATTTCTGCATTCTTATTTTGTTAAGAGTTTTTCCTCTATGAACTCCAATACTGCTTGATTTTTGACTTTGGTATTTTTAAATTTTTACCCTATTTTTTATATATTTATCATCTACTGATTGTCAGCCTTTTTTGTGTGCATTAATGCTAATAGCTAACTATTCAATAATATTACTAATAGGTTGTTCAATAATATTTTTCTATTTTGGTTTTTTGTTTTGTTATCATTTATTTTTATTTTTTATTAATGTTGGTAAAGTTAACTTGTTTTTTTTTATTTATTACTTCTGCTAATAGAATGTATATAGACTATACTACATTGATATTTTGTTCATTAATTATTTGAAACAATCACCTCCTGCTCTCTCCAAACTCACCCTTTTTGATTATTATTACTTTTCGTATCCCAATATATTAATTAGATGAATTTATTTTTATTTTTTTCCCAAGCCATTTTTTATTCTAACTGATCCAACTCCAAATATTACTGTCAACTGTATTTAATTAGCAACTCGTTGTGATACTAATTAACCACCATTTGGCTTCACTCTTTGTGTGCTAAATGTAATTGAACATTACTTTGGTGAATGTAAAAGTTGCAGCTTCTATAAATTTTGAGACATGATACAAATTGTTGGTATAAAATTCAAAATCTTTTAGTTAGTCTGATTTTAAAAAAACAAACTAAATACAAAAATATAAATTGGAAAAAAAAAAAAAAAGTATATAGATCTAGTTAATTTAAAGAAAATGATTTGGAAATAGTGCAGCTTGTTTAAGATAGATAGATGTATATTAAACATGTAATATTGTTTTGATATTATATATTGAAATAGTTAGGCATCATCTCATACTGTGTGAATGTTAATATTTGCATGTATATGAATGCCACTAAGAGAAACACTTTTCCTAAATATTTTTTATTTAATTAAATCTTATGTTTCTGAATTTTAATTAAATAGATAAGAAATTATTTGATTTATAGTTTTACATTTTTTAAGGAAAGCTTGATTCGCTTTCTTTCATGTAATTTAATTAAATATTGTGTTTTCTACATTATATTATAATTAGAATTTATATATATAAAAGAAAAACATGTTTGTTTTTGTATTTTTGAGTGAAACTAATTAAGAGATTAAATTGTTATTGAAAACAGAATAATTAAGTAATTAACAAAAGAGGTCGGCAACCTGTTAGTTGTTTATTAAAAAAAATTCCAAAAATATTTTTTTTATGAAATAAAAATGTTATATCTGTACGTACCTACTTTATATATATATGATGCAATTATTTACGCACATTACATGCATGTAATATTTGTTAAATGTGTACATATAAAGGTGTTTTTTTAATAAAATGACACATAAACAAAGTATATATGTAAATGTATATATAATAATTTTTTTTCGAAACATATATATTAAAGAGTTTATGTAAGAGTATAATTAATCAAGAAGGGTACATTTTTCGTCAAATAATAAAAGAAAAATACAATATATATATATTTTATTTTAAGTAATAAACTTTATTAAAACACAACATATTTATATAATTACAAAATAAATTTCTAGTTCAAACAAAAACAACAACAACAAAAAGGAACAGTATTATCTTTCATTTGTCCATTATACATATTGCATCATGTTTACTCAACCTTCCTGTCATCTGTTAATTGTCACTGTTTACAATTTAGACCCTTTTTCTTTAACAATAACATTATAATTCTTTATTATATGTTTTACTCCCAGATTTCACATTTGGAGACAGCAATTCCTCCCCATACACGTTGGAAGATTTTTTGGGGCCAATATTTTAGGCATAAGTTAAAGTAGTTCTCCCAATCTTTATTCATTTTTTTTAAACAATTGAATGTCTTATTATCAAATAAAAGTGAACATCTTATTGCCCACAATGATTTCAACGTATGGATCATTACATTCGCATTGTGCGGGTTGAAGTTTATAACATATTTTTCCATAAGATATTTGATATTTATTATAGGCCTGTGAAAGACCTTCGTTCTAATTTCTCTAAAGGTGTAGCAATTTTCAAACAAGTGCATAAAAGTTTCATTGCCCCTGTTACACACAATACAGGTTTCATTCAAACTCAATCCCAGTCTTTTGTTGTAGGTAGGATCCCATTGATTAACTTAAAAATAAATCTCATTGATGTCTGATGTGTATATATTGAGTGAATTTTTTTAAAAACATTTTTCATTGAACAGCTCAAAACAATTATTTTCATTTTGGTAATTTACTTTTTTTAAATCTTTATATCTAATACCATCTAGGGTGGTTACATCAAGTTCATCTTGCAAATCTTTATATGCCATTGACATTTCAGTAAGATACAATTTTTTTTCAGCTCCCAATCCATTAATAATAAATATGTCACCATTTGGGAGATTAAATGATTGATCTTTGGCTATATTCATATAAGCTTTAGCAGTTATAAATCGAACATAAGCTTCTCGGTCAATTAAATTGAGACCATCCTTATTTATTGGAAACTGTAAAAGCAAGTTAGAGAGAAGATAAGTTTTCTTTCCCCATATAAATTTTTTTGCCATCTGTATAATCTTTAGGTTTGATTTATTATATAATTTTAACCATGGGCCATAATATCCTAGCACTCCCATTGCAATTGAATTAAATATCTTGGTTTTAGTTATTTCATAGAGTTTAAAAGGCATAAAACCATTAATTCTTTCCTCTATTTTTCTTGTGACTAATTGGTTTAATAGTCCATTCATTTTAGTTTTTGATAAATATAATGGAAGGCCCAGGAAGGACTTAGGCAGGGCTACAAACTCATTGGGAATTCTTTTCTCTGTTGCCAATTGTCAAGCTGTTGATTTATTTACTTGAATTAATGCTTGTTGCCTACTGAAATTTATTATATTCATTACAACATCAATATTATAACAGTTTTCAAAAATTATTATAATATCATCTATAAATGCCATGACCTTTACTGAAACTCCCAATTGGGCAGGTAAATTTCATTTATTAGTGCCTCTATTTCTTTTATCATGGGATCTACATAAATTGCAAACAACAGTGCTGCCAAAGATGATCTGGCAGAATTCCTTTATTTGGGGCAAAAACTCTGATCTTCTCATAAAATTTTTATAAGAGATTCTATTATTCATAATGTAATTTTTTATTGCATTCAATAAGAATTGATCATCTTTTATAAGTCCCTTTAGGGTTTTAAATAGATAAGACCAGTTAATGATGTCACAAGCAGATTTAAAATCAATTTGTAATGCAAAATACTGTGTTAAATTATGTATCCTGGCATGCTTGATAGATTCTTGGATTTTAATAGCCGCATTTACTGCTCTCTTGCCTTTTACTGCATGATGTGCCATTGATATCTTGTTACTGACATTTCTAAATAATTTTTTTTGTAATATTCTAGCAATGATTTTATTATCAATATCCTCAATTGTTATATTTCTTAGTTCTTCAAAATGGGGCATTTTTATATTCTTTTCTTTTTTAATGCTGAAGATTATTCTGTTGTTAATATATGGCCAGTCAAAAATCTCTGAGCACATTTGATTATAAAATTTTAATAAAGGGCCAATCAGAAGATAAACAATTTGCTTATACACTGATGCTGGGATTTTGTCATTTGCTAATACTGTTTGCAACTTTAATCTCTTTATTTCAACAAAGATCTCCTGATGTGAGATGTAACCATTCATAGTTTCTAGCTAGAATGTAAAATTCCATGATGAGACCAGTATTAAATCATATATGATCAGATTGTAGGGATTTTTCAGAAATGATTTTCCAAGTTCTGTGGATAAACCTATTAAAGATAAAGACTGAGAGGGCATAAAAGCTAAGACCTTGTTTTAAAAAAATAAAATTACCCTTTGTCACATAGAATTCTGCTTTTGCAGATGGGAAAAGTAGAATAAGATAAAGGATTGCAGACTACTATTGTTTCTGTAAGTTTTTAATTTCAATTGAAAAAATATATGTTGTCCAATGTGTATTAAATTAAAGTCTAATTTAACTGACTACCACCTGTGCATTGTCCTATCCATTTAATAACTATTCTTATACTCTTATAGATGCTTGTCTAGCCCATAGCTATAAGCATATTATCAATAAGAAATTAGCCAAGCTGATCCAGTCTTCAAATTAAGAGACTACAATCAATCAATTTCTATTAGAACCTACTATAACCTGGATACAGAGCATTGGTGCACTTCAGCATTAGTTTTGTATGATGTGAGAAATACAATATACTGCCCAAATAATAAACATATGTGGTTTAGAAAACAATTTATAAGAGGTAATATAATTGACAACCTAAAATAATAGTCTGTTTTAGAAGATTGGTATAGTAAAATAGGTGACTGAAATTGAGACAACTAATAATGTGACAACCAAGTACACATTTCTCTTCACTAGAATTAATGAATGAATTAGTTACCCACAGCAACAAAGAGTAAATGATTTTGTCATAGATAATTTCACATACTGATCTAAGTGGATGTTACACTTTTTCCATAAACAGTATTGCCAATATTGTTATTAAAATTGCCATTCTTCTATATTTTTGCAGGGCAAAAAATGGTAGAAAGTGTAAATTGTCAAATGGAGATTGTAGATAAACTAGAGAAAATACTTTATCTAACTAACATCTAATACATTATCCAACTTTTTTCTGAAAAAGATGGCAGGTCAAAGAAGGATTCCAGTTTTAATCTGCATTATGGGATTTGGTGAAGGCCTGTGTCCACAAAAATTTTCTAGAGGGGATTCTATTAAAGCATTTGTTAATAGGAATTTCAGACAATAAGTATCTATAGTTGTTCACCATCAATGACTCATCTTTCAGTGAAATCATTAAATGAGAAATGGGCCCACAAGATAGTTCTGAACCAATGAAAAAAAAATTAACCAAACTCAGTATTGTGGATTTTTTAATAAATGAAATTATAAAAACTGATTCATCTGACTGTGAGAAATTCCAAAGCAAAGAAGTTGTGAATTAAATATTATTGTGGTTTAGGCAAACTAGTTCAAAATTAAAAATAGAAAAGTAGTGGTTCAAAATTTGTGGACTATTAGATCATTTAACTAAGATGCATTTTAGAATTCAAAGTTGGAGTGGAAGTCCTCAAATTTTTCATTGTGAGAAAAGAAAATTAACAACTCTCTTAGCACTGAATTTGTATAATTGATCAAGAAATAATAAATTCATTATCACTTAAAAAGGCAGAAGATAAAATCAAATCCATTATCACATAGAGAAAGACACAAAGAAGAAAAATATATAATCGTAAAGTATCTTTCATGTAGCAGAAAAAGATTAATCTATGTACGGAGTTGATAAAAAAGGGTGTTCTTATACCAATAAAAAATTTGAAATAGATCATTTCCATTATTATTGCTATTAAATCTATTGACCAAATCATATTTTACAGTGATTATGTGATGATTTACTATTTATAAAAGCACGTATTACCCCAAATATATGTGATATTCTAGCATTTTGAAAGAAGCAAAATTATTTGCTAAATTCAATCATGATTGTGCTTTTTTTCAAATTATGATAATGAAAAAGTTGACAAATTTTTTAATAATTATTGCACACATTGGGAATTCAATTACAGTAGATTACCCTTCAGGATCATACTGTTTCCAGACATCTTCTACACTAAGGAAGATGCACTGCTCTGATGAATGGAAGATATATATTAGAAGATCAAAATTGGGAATGTTCACTAAAACATCATTTGACAATATTTATTACTTGAGAATGTGTCATAGCCCAGAAATGCTAGAATTACATACATTCCTAAATCTAATAAATTAGAAGTTTTTATAGAAGAAAACATAAATAGCCTGCTTTCTTTATGATAATAAATTTAAGGTAATACCACATAACACAAAATAAAAAACCTGTTATACAACTTCATCTATAATATTGAAAGATCATTAGCTTTTTTATTTTGGGCGATATATAGTGACAGCATGGAGAGTAATTATAGAATCTGGATAAGGTAATAATGGTTGTCATGTTCAGAGGTTAGATATTTAAAAGCACCGACTATAGACATTTATGCAGAATTTTATTTAGAAATAAACTAACACCAGATCATCTGAGTTCAGAATGCTTTGTTAGATAAGCCTGTTACCGACTATGATTTTGAGATTGGATACAGAAAATAAAATCTAATCCAATATGTTAGTGCATTCTTAGAATAATAGATAAAACAATGCCTAGAATTACATATCAATTTATTACATTGATAAACTGAACTCAGCTGTTTAACAAAAGAATGACATGTCATGAAGGCTATCAGCCTATCAAATATTTTTTAAATACATTTCCTTTTTATCAAAGCTACAAATAAGTTCTAAAGCTATTGCATGGCATAGAAAGTTATAAAATGCATATATTGATAGAAGATATGAATTTTTATCATGGCTGCAAATAACTTTTATAACTACTACATTGTATAGACAATAGCTTGAAAAAATATGCAGTAAACTAGATACCTCCCTATAAACTTATGTACTATGGCCCTATCAAGAAAATCATGCAAAGCACTGCTATCATTTATGCAGGGTTATTCATGAAATATCTTTGTTCTTATTGACATGCATTTGATTTGAGTTTAGAGTAATTCAAAACATCAATTTCAGAGATGACCTCCCAATTAAAAAATATCTTCACTTATTATCATATTCAGATACATTCATGTCAGATAAAGAAGTATGTTTTATATGGCAACATTTGTACCCTACCATATTCCTTAATATCTAACTGGTCAAAAAGATTATTCAATAATAAACACTGGCTTTACAAAAACGGTACAAAATTTTAACTTATCGGCATAATATACTATTTGCAGCTACTAGAAAATTACTAATATCATTTGTTACACAGAAAATTAAGTTGTCATTACTATTTCCAGATAGTGATCATTAAGAAAAACCAGAAAAAAAAAAAAAGAATTCAAATTGGTGGTAACATCTAGGAAAAAGATAGACTCAACAAAATTTGTAAAGTAGAAACTGTCTGAATAGTCTGCAAAAATGAAAATAGAATTCAAAATAACATTTAAAAAATATGGATTATGTAAGATGATATAAAACATTCCACAAATTTATCCAATACTATGAAAGAATTAAGATCCACTGTATCACCAATACTGTCATGTAAGAATAGTAACTAAAAGCACACATATGAAATGCATATACACACCACTTAAAAAATTGTTATAAGAATGTAAGTTATCAAAGAATGTAAATTGTTTATTCCCAATATTTAAAGAAAGAATATGAAATGTTGCAGTTACTAGGAAATTGCTAATATTAAAATAGGCACTCAGTGCAAGCCAAAGTAATCAATGGATGCCAGAAGGCTTGAATATAAAATCCCCATCTAGTGCCTACTCATCCAAGATCCCCAGACTAGTTTCTGGCTTGTGACCTTCGTCAGTGAGGAGCCTTGGATCTGAGAGCACTGCACCTAGATCTTAGGATCTAATGCAACCCTCCAGAAGCCACCTTCTATCTCTATTTAACTACAAAACTATGAGTCTTAAATTGAAAACACTATATTTTCAATCCAATTATAGTCATATAGGTCTGAACTCAGTTCAGTACCTATACATTTTGGTGACTCTGGTTTTTTAATAAATATAATCACCCCTCTCCTATTAGACAGGAATGGTTTTAAGTCAATAAACATCACATGGTCACCATTTCTTATGCTTGCTTATAACTTATTAAAACAGGCAAAACTCTATACATATTGCCACTCAGTGCAAGCCAGAGTAATCAATGGATGCTTTGCATAAAATCTCCATCTAGTGCCTACTCATCCAATATCCCCAGATTAGTTTCTGGCTTGAAGAACAGAGTCACCAAAATGTATAGGTACTGAACTGAGTTGAGACCTATATGACTATACAAGCTAATGAGCCTGGATTGAAAATATTATAGTGTTTCAATTTAAGACTCATAGTTTTGTAGTTAAGTAGAGATAGAAGGTGGCTGCTGGAAGGTTGCATTAGATCCTAAGATCTATGTGCAATGCTTTCAGCTCCAAGGCTCTTCACTGACAAAGGCCACAAGCCAGAAACTAGTCTGGGGATATCGAATGAGTAAGCACTAGATGGGGATTTTATGCACAAGCCTTCTGACATCCATTGATTATTCTGGCTTTCACTGAGTGGCAATACATATAGAGAGTTTTACCTATTTTAATAACAGTTATAAGCAAGCATAAGAAATGATAATCATGTGATGTTAAATTGCTAATATCATTACTGCTACACAGAAAATTAAGTTGTTATTACTATTTCCAGGTAATGATCATTATGAAAAACCAGAAGATAAAAAAATGAATTCAAATTGGTGGTAACACTTAGGAAAAATATAGACTCAACACAATTTGTACAGAAGAGGCTGCAAAAATGAAAATAGAATTCAAAATAACATTTATGTAAGATGATATAAAACATTCCACAAATTTATCCAATACCATGAAAGAATTAAGATCTCCTGTATCACCAATACTGTTCATGTAAGAATTATTAACTAAAAGCACACATATGAAATGCATATACACACAACTTAAAAAAATTGTTATAAGAATGTAAGTTATCAAAGAATGTAAATTGCCTATTCCCAATATTTAAAGAAAATATGAAATGTAAATGTACATATAATTAATGTGAAATATTAAGAGTTGCAAAATGAGACCAGAATCAAACCTTATATGATCAAGAAAAATATAGCATTTGTTAAAAATTATCTCAATGTTTTAGAAATAAAATTATATCACATTACTCTTGCACTTCAAACAGAACAAAAAGGATGAAGGAATATATAATCAATTCCATCTGCACTTTTTTGTTAGATTGGAATGGTTTTGTGTTCTAGAGAATTCCGCCTCAGAAAATATAAAGAAAAATTAATTAAACGTTGCAAATCACTAGAAAATTATTGCTTCTCTAAATTTGGGGATTAATTGTAAAGATGTTATTTGGTGTGGTATCCACTATATCTAACTATATGTGAAGCATCCAAAATATTAATTATCCTTACCTGTACTAGAATTAATTTGTATTACCCATTGCACATGTTAATAAATTCTGATATTATTATTAATATTTCTGATAGTATCATATCTATTTAAATAATGATTACTGATACAACTTCATAGCTTTTTATTAATTAACAATAAGCAATTAGACAAATCAATTAACTTTAGTTAAGTAAACCACCAGCAGTCAATTTTAATAAGTTCACCATATCCTGGATGTAGGAAAAAGACTGATAAATAGATCAAAATAAAAAAGATGGAGATAGTTTATTGAAAAGAAAAATTAGAATCATAATCATAATTGTAGTGATAGCTGTGTCAGTAATATTAAAATAGAACATAATGTCTGAGTAAAATAATTCCATCAATCAAAGATATTACATAAAGAGAGAAGAAAATCAAGTTTGGGTTGTTTGCCAAAAGCTTGTTTCTAAAGTTTTCTAATTTATCTTTGGACATCAGGGTATTGACATGCATAGATATACAAACTGATTTAATCAGCTGAAACTAGATAAAGTTATTTATGAAAGCATCTAAGCAGAGAATGAAAATATTATTGCAAACACAAATATAAGCCAAAAAGAATCCTAAAGGCATGGAAGTTTTATCATTTAATTAAAGAAATTGATATTTATAATTCTTATAGTAATTTTGGAGGGACTATCAAGTAATTTTTATAGTGCACACTTAAATTGTGCAGGTACTGTAATTTTATAGTGCACACTTAAATTGTGCAGGTACATTATTTTAATATGGTGTTAGTATTTAAAGCTCATTATTTACTATTTTCAGTTATCTATTATTTTTAATAATTAATTAGTAACTTTTTACAATTTTCCAAATTATTTTAATATAATACCAAATCATCATTATCACTTTCAGCCACATCAATCCACTGTAGAATAAAAATATCCAAGTTTACTCCAGTTTCTCTGATCTCTAGCCTGTCTTCTCCACATCACAATAGAAAACTTCTTATTTAATCCATCTGTTTTTCATGTGGTCTCTTAGATTTTTTACAATCTCCTTAAATCCAGTTTAAGGTTTTATCTATCCATACATTCTTTTCTAGAATATATCCAGTCTAGTTCCATTTCAGCTTCTTAATTTTTTAATGTTGACAATAATATCTGTTCTCTCACTAATGTATTTCATTTTTGATCCCTCCTTAGTCATAACACATAACTCTCCAAACATCATTGACTGGTCTCTTAAACTCGTCTATTAAGTGCACAAGTTTCAGCTCTATAAGTAAAACTGATAAAACCCATTTATTAAAAAAATTTTCAAACACATAATCATATTTTTTTTAATATTATTTCTAACAAAAGTTTTCCTTCCAAGTTTAATTTTATAACAAATTTAATCTATTATGTTCCATTTGTATTAGTAATTGAATCAAGATATTTGTAGTTGTTAACTTTTAATTCATTATTGTCAATTCTTATCTCTTTTTCTTCTCACAAAATCCATTGAACAAATAATTTAATCTTTTCAGTATTTATCTTTAATCCTCCTTTTTTTACTTTGATCTGATAAATCCTGCAACATTTTCTGAAATTCTGAAGCATTATTTGCAAAAACAACACATTATCTCCAAAATGTAGATGAGTTAAATAATCTCCATTTTCTTTTCCTGCTTTAGCTTCCCATTTTAATCCACAACATATTCTACAAAACTGTTTTAAAAAGTTTTGGAAGTAATCATACACTCTTTTCAATATTAATCTAATATTATAATACCATTATAATATGCTTATTATGTACATGATTTGCCACATGTTATTTTTATTATCATATTTAATTATATATATATTATATAATTATTCGTATAGTACATGAACATGAATTGTCTGCTCACCAACACACATTTGCTAGTGTGATGACTGTGTTAACTTTTTATCTTTAAGTGTAAGAATAAGAAACACCATTGTCTTTCTTTTCAATTTCCTAATAGTTCTTAACTAAAATATTAGTTGAGTTTTCTTGAAGGCAGAATGAATGTGTGTGTGAATGAACTTTTTTTTCTCTAATAAACATTTACATTCATGACAGACAAAACTAAATTATGGACTTTATTTTATGGAGATTGTAAAGTCACCCATCAAGACAACAGTTGACTTCTGAAGGTGAAAGGTGATAAGAATCTCCTGAGCAGATAGAGGCTATCAGTTGATGATGACCTTTTATTTAGATCTTTACAACTGCAGATAACTGTCAAGTGAAAGAAGATTTCAAGAATTGGCAAAACAACTATCTAATATTAAGTGTCATATATTATTGGATTTTATGAAGTTAGAAAAATATATGAAAAAACAATTGATTTAAAAAGTGAACATATACTATACTACAAAGGCACAAACATTGGAAGTACAAGAGGAGTATGATTCATTATACATAAAAAAAGTGGAAGAACAACAGTGTGAAAATTGGTAGTGTGTTAAACAGAAGGACAAGATTAGTTATTCAATATTAATAGAAGATATAAAATGCAGGTAATTCAGATTTGTGTCTTAACAAGTTCTCATTGTGATAAAAAAGTAGAGGATTTTTATATGGATGTACAAAAGGCCTTTGGTCAGATCAAACAATATTTTAAAATTGTCATGAGGGACTTTAATGCTAGAATTGTCAATTATTTGAAAGTTGAAAATTCTGTGGATAAATTTGGTTATAGTGATAGAAATGAGAGAGGACATAGACTTATGGAGTTTGCAGAAAAAAAAAACTTTATATTATGAATTATTTTTTTGAGAAAAATGCTAAATGGAAATGGACCTGGAAGCATCCAAATGAAGATACAGCACAATTGGACTATATTTTGACTAACAAAAAATATGTATTTCAAGAGTGTAATGTTCTTAATAAATACAATATAAAAAGTGATCATTGATTAGTGAGATATGTGTTAATACAAAATTGGAGAGACAAAAATTATTAAGACAACAGTATTCACAACTGGTATTCCTAATCTTCAAAAACATTTCAATGAATTTAAATTAGATCTTGCAAATCATACTCAATTATTAACAGATTTTGAACAAGATTTAGCTTTGAACAAAATAAATGGGAATACAACTAATATACTTTTAAAATTGCAACAAAGATAGTTGGTACAAAAAAATAGCAATTGACCAGTAAAATTTCTACTGAGACAGTTTGTGAAAAAAATGAAGGAATATGAAAAATATATAAAAATAATGCACTAAGAAGAAGTGAATAGCTAGAATTTTATAAAATAATGCAAAAAAGAGATAATAACAATATAAGAAAATATAATTTTGAATTAGTAAGAAACTCTATAAAAGAAAAAAAAAATCTCAAAAGTAAACAATAATATCTTGGTATTGATAAAAAAAATATTTTTTGCAATATGAAAAAAAAGATGAAAGCATTATAAAAAGAAGGATCCCACCATGAAATGCATAAGAACAAGAAAATATATCTCCTACAACTACTATATCTTCTGAGTTGCCTAGGATTTTAAATGAATTAAGTCATGCAATTAAATGTATGACAATGGGAAAAGCAGAAGAAGGAATATTTTTTGGCAAAGTTATATACTAAGTGTCTAAATGATAAAGATGTACCAGATGATTGGAAGAATTCAAGATTAATATTTTAAAAAGGTGATGAAGAAGATATTAAAAATTACAGATGTATTAGTCTTTCATCAGTTCTATACAATATTTTTACCATCTATAGTGAATTTTGGATTTTAACTGATCAAAAGAGCAAGCTAGATTTACAGTGGATCATATCCAAGACATTGAGAGAAGTTATAGAAAAGACCCATGAATATGAGTTGCTATTATGCTTTGGACTTGTAGATTACAAAAAAGTATTTCATTCTATAAACCTTTTTTAAAAGCATTGGATCCTCAAGGCATAGATCCAGGATATTGTCACATTCTGAAGAATATTTATAAAAATATAACAACAATTAGATTACATAATAATTCTAGACAGATTGATATTAAGAAGGGTGTATAACAGGATGATTCCATATCTCCAAAACTTTTTACAGCAGTTTTGTAAGAAGTATATGGATTAAAATAGGAAACTAAGGGAGTAAAAATAAATGGAGATTATTTAAGTCATATACATTTTGCAGATGATATAATTGTTTTTACAAATAATGCTTTAGAACTTCAGGAAATGTTGCAAAAATTATCAGATGAATAAATAAGTAGAACTAAAGATAAGTGCTTAAAAAATGTAAGTAATATTTAATTTTCTCAAAAGAAGAGAATAAAGATTGATATTGATGAATTAGAAGTTAACAACTACAAATACATTGGTCACATTATTACTACAGATGAAAAAATAATGTATAAAATTAATCATAGAATTAAACTTGTTTGGAGTGCTTTTGTTAGAAATAACTTAATATTAAAAAGAAATATGTCTATGTGTTTAAAAAAGAAGACTTTTAATAAATGTGTTTCACCTGTTAATTACTCATGGATCAGAGATTTGAACACTTAATAGAAGAGCAAGACAGAGCCTTTAGACCATTCCATGAAATTTGAAGAGATATAAGGAGTAAGAAGAAGAGATCAAAAACAAAATACATGGGTGAGAGAACAAACAGTTATTGACACTTTGAAATAATTAAGTGACTAAAGTTGAGTTGGCTGGATATATTGTTAGAAGAGATGATAGCAGTTGGACAATTAAATCTTAAACTGGATTTTACAAGATTGTAAAGGATCTAGAAAGAGATAACATTTGAGATGGATGGATGAAATAAGGAAGTGTGCTGGGGTGATGAGGAGAAGAGAAACTAAAGATCAGAGAAGATGGTTTGAACTTGGAAAGATTTCATCCTGCGGTAAATCTGTAATGGTTGAAAATTATATATTGAGACGATCTACGTCAAATTTTATTTTTTAAAAATACAGTAGTTGAAAAATTATAAATCAAATTCAGTACATACACATCAATAAAAATTTGTGTTCAAAATCAAATTATATCATTTTTACTTTAGTTTTAAAAAACATAAACCTTTATTTAAACTAAATTTGTTTTAAATAATTCTATTTTAGAATTTGTTATAGGAACAAAGCTTAATTAAATAATCCATAAAATTTCACGCATGTAGCTTATATTAGTATTATTAATTAAAATTTTTGGAAAATCAATTTCTGTTAAACTTTGTTCAGGGTTTTGAAGTTTCAGTTAATATATTTTAGTGATTAAGATAGCTAACATGAGGGTTTGTTTAATTAAAGAATCTTATAAACAGGTAAACTGGTTTAAATAGAGAATTTTATAAACTTGAAGAATTTAAGTAATTACTGTCTGGTTTAATTAAAGAATTTTGTCAACATGAAGAATTGAAGCAATTTGTCTTATTTAATTAAAGAACTTTATAAATGTGGGCTTGTTAATTAAAGAAAAAAAAGTGTTTTGCAAAATGGATAATATAAAAAGACCAGTTTTGAAAATAATTTTTTTTCTTTTGGTCTTTGTTTTTGTCCATTTAACATGAAAAATACTGAACTGTAAGAACCAGCATGTGTCTAATAAATTTGAATGAACTTCCTCCAACATATAGGATATGACCATCAGGATGTTGAAGTCTGCTTGTTGAATTTTATCCAACAATGTACCTACTATTTACATGTATGCAGTTAAATAGATATACTTCTAAACAGTAAAGGAAAAATTTCATGACAACTCTACCTGAAAAAAAAACCCAATTGTGACAAAGATTGGTAACCTGTAAATGAAAAGACATCACTAGTAAACCACTAAATAGCTCTCTAATTCCACTTTTAGAGAAAAATAATATCTATTCATCTGTATTTTCTTGAAGTTAAAGGTAATCTTTTATTTATTGAACTAAACCACTAAACATCACATGATCACTATCTCTTATATTAGCACATAATTGTTATTAAACAAGGCAAAACTCCATACAGTAGTGCCACCCTGTGCCAACCAGAGTAATCAATGGATGCCAGAAGGCTTGTGCATAAGATCCCTATCTAGTGACGATTCATCCAATATCCCCAGACTAGTTTCTGGCTTGTGGCCTTTGTCAGTGAGGAGCCTTGGATCTGAGAGCACTGCACCGAGATCTTAGGATCTAATGCAACTCTCCAGCAGCCATCTTTTAACTCTACTTAACTACAAAACTATGAGAATAAAATTGAAAATACAATATTTTCAATCTAAGCTCAATAGCTTATATAGTCATATGGGTCTGAACTCAGTTCAGTATCCATACATTTTAAGATCTAGGTGCAGTGCTTTCAGATTCAAGGCTTCTCACTGATGGTCATAAGCCAGAAACTAGTCTAGGGATATTGGATGAGTAGGAACTAGATAGGGATTTTATGCACAAGCCTTCTGGCATTTATTGAATACTCTGGTTGGCACAGGGTGGCACTACTGTATGGAGAGTTTTGCCTTGTTTAATAACAATTATGTGCTAGTATAAGAGATAGTGATCATATGATGTTTAGTGGTTTAACACCAATCCTGCCTAATAGGATAGTGGTGGCTATGGTCGTTAAAGAGCCAAAGACCAAAATGTATGGGTACTGAACTGAGTTCAGACCAATATTGTATTTTCGATTTTATTCTCATAGTTTTGTAGTTAAGTAGATTTAAAAGGTGGCTGCTGGAGGATTGCATTAGATCCTAAGATCTAGGTGCAGTGCTCTCAGATCCAAGGCTCCTCACTGATGAAAGCCACAAACCAGAAACTAGTCTGGGGATATTGGATGAATAAGCACTAGATAGGGATTTTATGCACAGGCCTTCTGTTATCCATTGATTACTCTGATTGGCACAGGGTGACACTACTGTATGGAGAGTTTTGCCTTGTTATTTATTGAACTATTGGATATACTTTTGAACTTTTGTTACCAAAAAGCCAGTTATACTGATAATTTAATTTAGATGATTTAATTATTTATTTATTTATCTTTTATGTTAATATATTTTAGTACTTAGACATTAGAAAACTTAATTTTGTCAGTATATTTGATAATGCAATAAGCTTTGAATATATTTTAAATATTTTATATTTTAAAGATACAAGATGTGATTTCTTTTAAAAATTTAGTTGAGTAAAATAGTTTAGAATTAAATATTCAAAAGTTAACAGAAATGAATTTTGTTTTTTAAATTGTTTTTTCTAAAAAGTTTTTGAAAATTACTTCCATGATTGATAATAATCAAAATTTAGTTTTAAAATAATTGACAGTTAATTTTAGATCAATCTTCCTCCTAAAAGAAATGTAAGATTTGATTATTTTTTTATAATTTAAATTTAGTATAATTAAAATTTAATATCTTTCTGAAGATATTTAAAAATAATGAATGTAAGCCAATACATGTGTGTGTCTCATATGATGTACACAGCTATATATATTATTTAATAAGTTGAATTTATTTTTTCTTAAATTTATAAGCAGTTTGCCTATTTATTTTTTCACATACACATTTGAAATTAAAGATTAATGTACATAGGTGTGCATATTTTCATACAGGGATCCTTAGATATTGTATCCAGAACAGTTGAATTTTGTGTATTTACTTGCCTTCCCATGATATATATTATTCCCATTTGAAATACTCATGGATGATTTTGATTTGCTTCAGGTAGACATTTCTCCCATGAATTATATTTTGCTTTGCGCATTTATTGTTGTTTTGTTCTAAAATGGCATTGTATCAGATGGAGTGTAAAGGTCTAATATATAATGGCCTGCATGATATAAACATTTATAGTGAATTTAAACTGTTTTGTTATTGCTTATTCTCTTATGCAAAAGTGAAATATGTGTATGTGAATATCTAGACTTAGAACACATTTCTAATAGAATTATATAAATAATAAAATCCTTAGTGGTATTCAGAGATAATGTAAAGTTTTGATATTTAAAGCTTAAATATCAAATGCACTTTATGCTAACATACAAAAGAGGTGATTTCACTTTAAATGCATTTGCAATTAAACTCTATCATATTGTACAGTAAATAAATTTTGTTTTGTTTATTGTTAGATCTGTTTTGTATTTATTTACTGTAGTATGCTCTGCCAATTGATATTTCCAAAGAATCTCTGTACTCTATGATCTAGAGGCAATTTTAAATGTCTATGAGTGATAGTTCAGCTGTGTAAACATTTACATGTGAAATACTCACCAGTCAACTCTCATATTCTAAGCTATAGGTCTAATATCACTCTCTAGTGTTGAATATTAGTGTATCTACTGTTCATTACAATATATATATTCTAACTTCTCCCCCCACCTCTCGTTCGTCCACTCCTCCAAAAATTTATATTTACTGTTTTAAAATTTACGGGTTCTAGCTCAGTTTACAAATAAGTATTAATTAAAATGATTACTAGCTCTTATCTTTAAAATACAAATACGGTTAT
Source organism: Epiperipatus broadwayi (assembly GCA_028023455.1). NCBI lineage: Eukaryota > Metazoa > Onychophora > Udeonychophora > Euonychophora > Peripatidae > Epiperipatus > Epiperipatus broadwayi. The sequence continues at coordinate 62,626 of JAQFVV010013800.1, forward strand.
ATTTTTAAAATGAATTAACAAATATTTACTATTTTCATGAGACATGGAGTGACGACACGGGGAACGAGATAGACTACATTGAGATATTATCCACATGATACTATCTCAATGGCATAAGAACACTATTCCCCTTTTTACTATATTAAATATAGTATTCTTACGACTTTCTCAGCTCTTTTCACTACGATTAATATAATAATCATCTATTATACTCTTCATAACAAGAATCTAGCTCAATTAAATAAAATTAAGTAAATAAATAGAATGAAATAAAATAAATAAATCTCAGGTTCATAAGTTGTACTCTAACTGATTTAAAATTACGGTAGTAAACTATGAAAAGGGAATTTTATGTCATAATTCACTATGCAGCAACTAACAATAATAAATAATAATAATAACGACAATAGTATAATATAATCTTATTTCTTCCTAAATGAAATAAATAAATAAGTATGTGATAGTATTTTAATAATCTGACAACAGAATACTTGTGGCAACATTAGCATATAATTTAATGTAATATTGTGGCAACCAACTTATGACCAATAAATGATATAATTATGATCTTTTAATTTCATAATATTAATAAATTCTCAAAATGATTATAACACTTTTATGTTTACCTTTTTGTGCAAAACTATATGTCTGTTTCAATTATAAATGTATTGTGATATCATGCATCCATGTGGAGAAATAACAACGAAGACACAAAACTTTATAATAAATTTACAACAAAGTTTATTATTAACATAAACAAATAACAATATTTTACATTATGTACATTGGATATCCTTACTCTCTTATCACAAAATTATTTACCAGTTTATAAAAATGAAATCAAACTTCTACTTATTCTTTTATAATTAACTCTTATCTTTTAAATGCTTTAAAAAAAATACAGTATTATTATTATTGGATTTCTTATTATGGTTATCTTGTTACAAAAAAGGAATTTCTTATCGGATTATCATTAACATTTTGTATCCCTACCATTCTTAAATTTTTTAATTTTACAAAAAATTACATTCGTATTAAACATTATACAAACAATAAAATTCTAGTTTTATATTAGTTGTATGGAATCCTACAAATTCAAACATTCTTCTACATTCGGTATTAAGTTTTATTGTTCCTTATCCGATGTTTGTTAATCATAATATAATCATTTAAGCCTTACTTCGGATGATATACTTTCAACCATTAACATACCATGCACAAGTATATGTTTACTACACATTATTGAATTATTTTCTTAATAAATATGCAATATTTATTTTCTAAATATTATTTAAAACATTAAAATTTTATTATCACTTTTATAAAAAAAAAAAACTTTGTTTAGATTTCTCTTTTAAAAATCTTATATTCATTTCCGAATTAATTTGTAAACTGTATTATATGATTCTTTCTCTCTTTATGATATTTTGTACTTTCACTTTTAAAATTACACAATTCTAAACATTCCAGCAAATAAATTATTCTTACATAAACGATAACATATCTTCAATTCTATTTTATTCATTATTTCTTTGAAAATATCTTTCTGACGATGCAGATTCACGAAACAAGGATAGCGAAAATAGATGCACAGGATCAAAAATATAACTAGAATATTATCCGTCATAAACCTTGACAATAATGGCACAGTGAATTTAAAGACATTATAGAGGAGTGACCTTTGTCTGTCTACCAACCTCTATTATAGGAGTGATGCTAAAGCTATTTCTTCAGCTTTATATAACATCAAAAAGTTTAAAGATACGCAAAAAACACTGTCCAAAATATATGTGTTCAGTCATAGGGCTTAGTTAGCTATACTGAAATCACACAAACTAACTATGATCCAAATACTTTACTTTTCTTATTTATTAACAAAACATCATCTTGGTTTCCTCTCCTCCAGTACTACCAAGTCACTATCCGATCTTATTTCTCATGATTTTTCTATACAGTACATCGACAAATTCCTATCTGCATTTCTAACAATAATAAAATTCATTTTATTTCAAAACTATACCGCTGTTCTTTAAGAAAATCTTTTACTACTTTTCTCGTATATTTATCATATACAAACTATTTTAAAATATCTGAATACTTTATTACATGAAAGTTCAAAAGAATCACACAATTGTTCTGTTATATTATATTATTAATTATACTTTAAATAACTTATTGCATGCATATTTAAAATTACTCCTATCTCATAATATGTTTTAATGTTGTATAAAATGTGTACATAGAATTTAAACTTTCACACATCATTCTTAATCAATAGATGATCTAAAAAAAATACATTATGCATTATAAATAAATATCAAAATTACCAAACGATCTTTATCTTCTCGATCGCGTTCTGTAGGCTTCACCATCCCATTGATTCTTGTAGATATACGACTTCCATACATACATTTATTTTTTAAAACAATATTTCTATCATTCTATTAAGCTATTATATTTAATTTTTTAATATCAATAAAATTATGTTTATATGTTTTCCCTAATCTCACATAGCATTTTATATTTAAAAATAAATTAGTAAAAATATTTAAATTATATTTACGATACTTCTTCATCAAACTTTCTTGAACTGTTCATATTAAAGCTAAAAAAAATATTTAATTTCTTCTTCAGTCACTTAATGTTCTATTTTAAGTCAAAACAATTATTACTCTGTTTAATAAATATTCATAGACGACAATCCTTGGTTTTCATAATATTGAAACACAATTATTAATTCTTGATATCTCCTCTAATATTGTCTGCTAGTCTTTTCCTGCGCGCCTTTTCTGATGCATCTTCTAGGTACTTTATTTAATATTCAGTAAATTTTTCTGTTTTCCTGGATCCATTTTCATTAAGTAATTTAATTTTTTATATTTTTTTTAATCAAGCCTTTTCTCCAATGAATACTTTACAATATTTAATTAATTCCTCTCAGAGAAAGTTTTCTGTTCTTTTCCATAAAATGTATAATAGCACTTTCATATTATTCTATAACTTTTTTCTTCTTTATTTAAAATTCAGGTACCATATTTTTATAATGTTTCTTTTTAAAATATGAACACTCTTTCTTCATTATACATTTACATAATTTTTCTTTGTAATAAAAACGCATATTAAATTTTCCCATAGAGAAGAATAAAATAACTTCAAAGTAGCCTTATAAAATTGGTGCGTCATGATTTCTTCCTGACGGCAAGTAACTTCTCTTTTAAATTTTCATATAGCGTCCCAATTATATTTCTTTGAGTTATAATACTAAGTTTCTGGTTGAGCATAAATAAATCTGTTTTAAGACATTTTCCAAATATTTTTCCTATAGCAATATTTTTAGGTATTCTTTCTTGTACTTCCATTTTACTGTAGGCTTTTGGTTAAACTTGAATAAAATTCCCTGGTAAGACAACTTTTAAAATTAGCAATCCATGTCGAGGCGGTCAAAATATATTATATGTTACAGAAGAACTTTTAAAATAAATACAAACTTTTAAATTTATAACACTTTTCCAGCTACGGTGTTATCAGCTAAAAAAAATATGTTACTTTCTCTTTCACTTACACATTACTTCTCCCCCGCTTCGTCTAATTCTTATATTTTGTCTGCTAATGTACCTCTGTTGATTGGTTAATGACTTTTTTAGCGCGAACAAATTTACACATTTAGTTATATAACAGATTAGACTTTTAAAATTAAAGATTTGATGACGTAATGTCTCAAAATATTATTTAGACTAGTATTTTTAAATTCAATTTTAGTTTTATAAAAATTATTTAAACTTTAAAAACAATTATTAAAACAATATTTAATATTTCAACTTGTACTTTAAAGATCGATGGCAATTATATTTAGTTTCAAATTCACAAACTTTATTATTATTCTAACAAGCGTGTGTGTGTGAAGGTATATAATATACAGTCACGTGTTTACTAACTTTATCAAATGATTTTTTTTATTTACATCTCGGTCTAAATTACCAAAACTGATATATTTTATAAAAAATTTGGAAAATAATTTAAACTTGTAGAACTAAATACAATTCTCACCATCCTAAAGTTTATTTTAAAATATACTCTATTAATTTTGACTATTAAATACAATTATACATTGCATATAGCATTTATTTAATTTATTAGTTTTAAAATATTATACTCAAATTATTAATATACTTTTAACTATTTATAGCTGTATTATTTTATATGGCCAGCTTTTACAACCATAGGCAAGGATGTAATTAAGCTTTATTTAACTGTTTTCTTTTAAAATAATTTATTACACTGTTATATACCAGGTATTTTCAGCTTTAAATTGTACTATAAAATTTAATTATCCTACTATTATTTATATATCCTACAAATATAACTTAAAATTTAAAATTTTTTAGTAATTGACCTTTCTACCTTATTATGATCTACAGATAAGGGCACAATATATATATATATTGTGCCAATACCAAATTGGAACATGTATATAATATAATTTTGTATAAAAATTATTATCAAAATCTTTCGGAAAAAAGAATTTGAAAGTTACAATTAATTACTTTAAAGAGGGGAGAGGGAGTTTTCCTATAAAAAAAAACAAACAAACTAGGAGTTTATAAAAGAAAGAGTGTTATTATTATAAATTAAAAGTTAAAAATCTCTTTTCATTCCAGTTTAGTAGAATAAATGTGTATATATGTGCGATGGTAAATAGAAATAAATGTTAGCTCATTAATAAGATAAATGCGTGTTAGAATAATATTAAAAAATAAAGAAATATTGAAATGAAATGTATTTAAAAACACAGTGGTGGACTACTAATTAAAGATATGCAAACAACACATTTTAAAATAGCTACTACTAATCAAACAATCAATCAAAAAACACGTTGTCATAGGATTAATTACTAATGGAATTTCGACAACACCTATTGCACCGTTTGGCGGAGGATATGAAAATGAAAACAATTCACAGATATAAATAGCTAGATTTTATCGGACATTCAGTTGGAGTTTGCAATTCAGTCTAGTTTGCAGTTTCAGTCTATTTAGCAGTGTCAGTCTTGTTTACATTATTTAGCAGAAACAGAAATGCAGTGCTGAAAATCTTATGGAAATATACGCTGGTGCTTCAGCCATTTGTCCAACAAGATCATCAAAACCTGCCTGTGAAATAATGTCTTCATAACCACTCTGAAATCCTCCTTCAAAATGTTCAACTGTCTTCAAGAATAAAAATGGATTTGCATAAAATCTCTTCAAGAATTGTCAAAATCTAACCGGTTAGATATAATTCATCGGAAGCAGCAGAAGCAGCCAACAACAAGCAAAAAAAATCCTAGGTATATATTTTATTATTATCATTTATACGTAGTAGTCACCACTGTAATCTGTAAATATTCAAGATGCAAATTATATGAACTCTATCATACATAAAATGAACTATTGATATGTGTGTGTAAGTTTCAAATGCTATTAATGCTTTAGTATTAAGTTTGTGAATGTGAAAAGATTTAAAGGTCAAAGATCATTTATGCTTTTTTCTTAAAATATATTATCATGTGTTAATTTAAAAAAAAAAAAGTGCGTGTGTTAAAATTGGATTTATAGAAATGTTTATAATGCGTTAATGTTAGTTAATAAATTATCTTTAAACTTAAGTAATGTTGATTAAAATAAATTGTCTTTAAATTTAAACTTTATCTGTCAGTCAATTCTTTTTATCAATCTCTTCTTACCAATATTTTATTACTGATTAAAATTAGACTGGGCTAGTTAAGGGAATTGTTTCGAGCGCTGGATTATGAGCCTACTGTCCGAATATGTTAGTCTTCAGACTAGCTGGCACCCCAGGGTTTACCCCAAAACAAATAAAGTATTTGGATAGTAGGGGTTTGAATCTAGCAGCTGAGATGGGCCATTGTTGATAGTTAAAGTTATTAATAAGATCTCCCATTTCGCTCGAACGTGCCGGTTCGTTCGCGTAACCTTTATAATATTATAAATGTATTATGAAGGAGTTTGAAGCCGGCCAAAACTTATATATACGTATAAGTAGGTGGTTTCAGCGGTTTGACCCGGTACATAAATGGCTTTACCCAATGTTTGGGGCTGAACCTAAGAAATAACAGTAAATAAATGCTTTGTTTCTTGTTTAAAAATAAAAACCTTAAAGAAATCTAAATTACGTAGGTAAAAGTGTATTAAATTAAAAATAAAAAAAAGAATTGACCGAAATTTTTTTTCTTACTTCTTTAAATGGAAAGAGATTTTGTGCTATTTACGTTCTGTTAAATAAATGACAGTTGGGTGTTTGGGCGGAGTTAAAGCATTAAGATCAAGTAGGATAAATGGACAAAGGAGGGCGAAGCCAGCATGTATTTCCAGTTTAGAAAGAAATCAATAAAATAGAAATTAGTAAACATATTAAAATAAAACGATATCAAAAATAATGATAAAAAATAAAGCTGAAATGGAGGCTCAAGGTAAAAATATAGAAAATATTCCCAACAAGGGAAAAATAGAAATCATAGCTTTATTAACGTGCATGTTCGAAAAACAAAAAGAAACAGCAGAAGAATATAAAAAAATAGCCGAAGAGCTTAAAAACCAAAATAATGAAATGAAGAGTAAATTGGAAGGGCAAGCTGAAATGCTTGAAAAGTTAAAGGACCTGATCGAAATGGGCCCGAATAAAATAAAAGAAATTAGGGAAGAAATAGAAGAAATTAAACACAAGTAGAGAATAAAATAGAGACTGCTTACCAAGCAATAGAAAAAAATAAGATAGAAGATAGAAAAATAATTGAAAAAATAAAAGTTGAAGTTATAAATTTAACTGTAAAAGTAAATCAAATAAATCGTAGTCAAAATATCCCACAAACTGAAATAAAAAAGCCAGACCAGCTGAGTGCGAACATGCACATTACAAATAACTCCATGAGTCATCCTCAGAAATACATTTATAAAAAAAATCAGATGATTTACAAAAGCCCATATAGTATAGTCCATCAAACTGACTTCAGTGCCTTTGTGATAGCCAAAGGTAATATAGAAAAAGGAATGTTTAACGCTAGATCACTAAAGTTATTTGGAGGGCTGAATAATGAACCACCAGACAAAAATTAAAAATATTAATCTGACGGATTCGCTGGCTTGACCTAGTTATTAACGCCCGTGGGCTCGGAGTAATGGAAAATGTTCAAAGTTTAATGAAATAAATGTAAAAATGAGTATCAAGTTAGTTTGAATAATTAAGAATGATTAAAGTTAATCTTAGTAAATAAATAACAATCTTAGAGTTTTTAAAATGTCAAAGTAACGATTTATGTCAAAAACCCTCGATTATGTCTTATCGATGATATTGATATCCCAGCTCATAAGTCTAGAACATAGCGGAGCGAGACAACAAAATAAATATGTAAAATCAAATTAGACAAGCAAAATGATTATGTCAAAAATCCTCAATTATGTCTTATCGATTATATTGATACCCCAGCTCATAAGTCTAGAACATAGCGGAGCGTGACGCAAACAAAACAAATGTGTAAAATCAAAATAGTGAAGCAAAATGAAATTTTTTTTTTTTAAAAAGAGAGTAAAAATAACGCTTTAAAAATAAAAATGAAATAAATAAGTGTATAATGAACGTATTAATGGAAATAAAATATCAAATAAAGTTAAAACAGAAAAAAAAAGAAAAGTGTATTAAATTAGGATTGAGGTGTGTGCGAGTATTTGGGCAAGGAGATAAATTCTAGGCCTGACTTTTGTTGGATTAAGCCTTGTCTTACGGTGACTTTGTTTTACAGATGGGTAGTGCGAAAAATAATTAATATTGATGATGATGCGCCAGTAGAAAAGTCCTGGCATATAAAAATTAATAAATCTGGAGGAAAAATTCCCAGTAACCAAATAAAATAAATATTTTAGTAAGTCGAATGTGCAGTAGAGATAGTCCTGCCATTCGCAATCTTAAAGTCTCTTTTCATGATCCGTTGTGCACAACAGTTGCCCATGCTGTAGTCACGACTTCTGCAAGAAATTAAAAGTTGGTTTAAATCAACACAAAGTTGATCTGTGTGTTGAATTGCCTTATACTTTGCTGCCTACTTCTCTTAATATTACATTTATTACCTAATGATGAAAATAAAAAGTAAAAATAAGAATTTGAAATGGTCAATACTTAGGAAAAGTGATCAGCACACATGTTAATCAAGAAAAATGTTCGTAAATAAATAAGTAGGTCAAATAGTTAAAATAAACTCGATAAAATCAAGGTAAATAAATAAGCGTAAATAAATCTATAGTAAATAATAATGAAGAATGACTCGTAATAAACTAATCAATTTTTTTTTACACGCATGTTAAATAAAGATGTTCGTAATGATTTACAAATAATATAAGATTAGTAATAAAAATATAAAATCAATCTAATGTGTATTAAGAGTGTGTAAATATGCATGGATATATACGCGCATATACACTGGTAATATTCGGTAAATACGATAACTCATGCTGCGTATCTTAAATGTATTTATCCAGATATCCTTTTTTGGTTATTTTCTTGGTACTGCTGCACCTTATGATGCGTGCAAAAAGGGACTTATTTATTATAGATTCCCTGTAAGCAAGTCCAGTAATAACTCGATATCTAGAATATTAGTAAGTGTAGAATTATGCTGCACGTATACACATGTGTAGGAATTATCTAAAATAAAAAATTAATAAATCTTTATAGTCAACAATTAAAATTGCAAGAGATAAAATGGTCAAAAATGACGCATTTTACTCTAAAACAGAGGGGGGTGTAATGTGCCAATGCCAAATTGGTACATGTATATAAAATAATTTTGTATAAAAATTATTATCAAAATCTTTCGGAAAAAAGAATTTGAAAGTTACAATTAATTACTTTAAAGAGGGGAGAGGGAGTTTTTTTATAAAAAAAAACAAACAAACTAAGAGTTTATAAAAGAAAGAGTGTTATTATTATAAATTAAAAGTTAAAAATCTCTTTTCATTCCAGTTTAGTAGAATAAATGTGTATATATGTGCGATGGTAAATAGAAATAAATGTTAGCTCATTAATAAGATAAATGCGTGTTAGAATAATATTAAAAAATAAAGAAATATTGAAATGAAATGTATTTAAAAACACAGTGGTGGACTACTAATTAAAGATATGAAAACAACACATTTTAAAATAGCTACTACTAATCAAACAATCAATCAAAAAACACGTTGTCATAGGATTAATTACTAATGGAATTTTGACAACACCTATTGCACCGTTTGCCGGAGGATATGAAAACGAAAACAATTCACAGATATAAATAGTTAGATTTTATTGGACATTCAGTTGGAGTTTGCAATTCAGTCTAGTTTGCAGTTTCAGTCTATTTAGCAGAAACCGAAATGCACTGCTGAAAATCTTATGGAAATATACGCTGGTGCTTCAGCCATTTGTCCAACAAGATCATCAAAACCTGCCTGTGAAATAATGTCTTCATAACCACTCCGAAATCCTCCATCAAAACGTTCAACTGTCTTCAAGAATAAAAATGGATTCGCATAAAATCTCTTCAAGAATTGTCAAAATCTAACCGGTTAGATATAATTCATCGGAAGCAGCAGAAACAGCCAACGACAAGCAAAAAAAAATCCTAGGTGTATATTTTATTATTATCATTTATACGTAGTAGTCACCACTGTAATCCGTAAATATTCAAGATGCAAATTATATGAACTCTATCATACATAAAATGAACTATTGATATATGTGTGTAAGTTTCAAATGCTATTAATGCTTTAGTATTATGTTTGTGAATGTGAAAAGATTTAAAGGTCAAAGATTATTTATGCTTTTTTCTTAAAATATATTATCATGTGTTAATTTAAAAAAAAAAGTGTGTGTGTTAAAATTGGATTTATAGAAATGTTTATAATGCGTTAATGTTAGTTAATAAATTATCTTTAAACTTAAGTAATGTTGATTAAAATAAATTGTCTTTAAATTTAAACTTTATCTGTCGATCAATTCTTTTTATCAATCTCTTTTTACCAATATTTTATTACTGATTAAAATTAGACTGGGCTAGTTAAGGGAATTGTTTCGAGCGCTGGATTATGAGCCTGCTGCCCGAATATGTTAATCTTCAGATTAGCTGGCACCCCGGGGTTTACCCGAAACAAATAAAG